>JARFIX010000396.1:0-69392 GCA_036346125.1 Lycocerus yunnanus | reverse complement strand
ATTTGAGAATTTCAAATTGACAACTTCAAATTGAAGTATAGTTAACAATTTGAAATTTTAGTTCTAAATTGTTTATTTGAGAATTTCAAATTGACAACTTCAAATTGAAGTATAGTTAACAATTTGAATTTTAGTTCTAAATTGTTTATTTGAGAATTTCAAATTGACAACTTCAAATTGAAGTATAGTTAACAATTTGAATTTTAGTTCTAAATTGTTTATTTGAGAATTTCAAATTGACAACTTCAAATTGAAGTATAGTTAACAATTTGTAATTTTTAGTTCTAAATTGTTTATTTGAGAATTTCAAATTGACAACTTCAAATTGAAGTATAGTTAACAATTTGAAATTTTAGTTCTAAATTGTTTATTTGAGAATTTCAAATTGACAACTTCAAATTAAGTATAGTTAACAATTTGAATTTTAGTTCTAAATTGTTTATTTGAGAATTTCAAATTGACAACTTCAAATTGAGTATAGTTAACAATTTGAATTTTAGTTCTAAATTGTTTATTTGAGAATTTCAAATTGACAACTTCAAATTGAAGTATAGTTAACAATTTGAAATTTTTAGTTCTAAATTGTTTATTTGAGAATTTCAAATTGACAACTTCAAATTGAAGTATAGTTAACAATTTGAAATTTTAGTTCTAAATTGTTTATTTGAGAATTTCAAATTGACAACTTCAAATTGAGTATAGTTAACAATTTGAATTTTAGTTCTAAATTGTTTATTTGAGAATTTCAAATTGACAACTTCAAATTGAAGTATAGTTAACAATTTGAATTTTAGTTCTAAATTGTTTATTTGAGAATTTCAAATTGACAACTTCAAATTGAGTATAGTTAACAATTTGAAATTTTAGTTCTAAATTGTTTATTTGAGAATTTCAAATTGACAACTTCAAATTGAAGTATAGTTAACAATTTGAATTTTAGTTCTAAATTGTTTATTTGAGAATTTCAAATTGACAACTTCAAATTGAAGTATAGTTAACAATTTGAATTTTTAGTTCTAAATTGTTTATTTGAGAATTTCAAATTGACAACTTCAAATTGAAGTATAGTTAACAATTTGAATTTTAGTTCTAAATTGTTTATTTGAGAATTTCAAATTGACAACTTCAAATTGAAGTATAGTTAACAATTTGAATTTTTAGTTCTAAATTGTTTATTTGAGAATTTCAAATTGACAACTTCAAATTGAAGTATAGTTAACAATTTGAATTTTAGTTCTAAATTGTTTATTTGAGAATTTCAAATTGACAACTTCAAATTGAAGTATAGTTAACAATTTGAAATTTCAGTTCTAAATTGTTTATTTGAGAATTTCAAATTGACAACTTCAAATTGAAGTATAGTTAACAATTTGAATTTTAGTTCTAAATTGTTTATTTGAGAATTTCAAATTGACAACTTCAAATTGAAGTATAGTTAACAATTTGTAATTTTAGTTCTAAATTGTTTATTTGAGAATTTCAAATTGACAACTTCAAATTGAAGTATAGTTAACAATTTGAATTTTAGTTCTAAATTGTTTATTTGAGAATTTCAAATTGACAACTTCAAATTGAAGTATAGTTAACAATTTGTAATTTTAGTTCTAAATTGTTTATTTGAGAATTTCAAATTGACAACTTCAAATTGAAGTATAGTTAACAATTTGAATTTTAGTTCTAAATTGTTTATTTGAGAATTTCAAATTGACAACTTCAAATTGAAGTATAGTTAACAATTTGAATTTTTAGTTCTAAATTGTTTATTTGAGAATTTCAAATTGACAACTTCAAATTGAAGTATAGTTAACAATTTGTAATTTTAGTTCTAAATTGTTTATTTGAGAATTTCAAATTGACAACTTCAAATTGAAGTATAGTTAACAATTTGTAATTTTAGTTCTAAATTGTTTATTTGAGAATTTCAAATTGACAACTTCAAATTGAAGTATAGTTAACAATTTGAATTTTAGTTCTAAATTGTTTATTTGAGAATTTCAAATTGACAACTTCAAATTGAAGTATAGTTAACAATTTGAATTTTCAGTTCTAAATTGTTTATTTGAGAATTTCAAATTGACAACTTCAAATTGAAGTATAGTTAACAATTTGAATTTTAGTTCTAAATTGTTTATTTGAGAATTTCAAATTGACAACTTCAAATTGAAGTATAGTTAACAATTTGAATTTTAGTTCTAAATTGTTTATTTGAGAATTTCAAATTGACAACTTCAAATTGAAGTATAGTTAACAATTTGAATTTTAGTTCTAAATTGTTTATTTGAGAATTTCAAATTGACAACTTCAAATTGAAGTATAGTTAACAATTTGTAATTTTTAGTTCTAAATTGTTTATTTGAGAATTTCAAATTGACAACTTCAAATTGAAGTATAGTTAACAATTTGAATTTTAGTTCTAAATTGTTTATTTGAGAATTTCAAATTGACAACTTCAAATTGAAGTATAGTTAACAATTTGAATTTTAGTTCTAAATTGTTTATTTGAGAATTTCAAATTGACAACTTCAAATTGAAGTATAGTTAACAATTTGAATTTTAGTTCTAAATTGTTTATTTGAGAATTTCAAATTGACAACTTCAAATTGAAGTATAGTTAACAATTTGAATTTTAGTTCTAAATTGTTTATTTGAGAATTTCAAATTGACAACTTCAAATTGAAGTATAGTTAACAATTTGAATTTTTAGTTCTAAATTGTTTATTTGAGAATTTCAAATTGACAACTTCAAATTGAAGTATAGTTAACAATTTGTAATTTTAGTTCTAAATTGTTTATTTGAGAATTTCAAATTGACAACTTCAAATTGAAGTATAGTTAACAATTTGAATTTAGTTCTAAATTGTTTATTTGAGAATTTCAAATTGACAACTTCAAATTGAAGTATAGTTAACAATTTGAATTTTTAGTTCTAAATTGTTTATTTGAGAATTTCAAATTGACAACTTCAAATTGAAGTATAGTTAACAATTTGAATTTTAGTTCTAAATTGTTTATTTGAGAATTTCAAATTGACAACTTCAAATTGAGTATAGTTAACAATTTGAAATTTTAGTTCTAAATTGTTTATTTGAGAATTTCAAATTGACAACTTCAAATTGAAGTATAGTTAACAATTTGAATTTTTAGTTCTAAATTGTTTATTTGAGAATTTCAAATTGACAACTTCAAATTGAAGTATAGTTAACAATTTGAATTTTTAGTTCTAAATTGTTTATTTGAGAATTTCAAATTGACAACTTCAAATTGAAGTATAGTTAACAATTTGTAATTTTAGTTCTAAATTGTTTATTTGAGAATTTCAAATTGACAACTTCAAATTGAAGTATAGTTAACAATTTGAATTTTAGTTCTAAATTGTTTATTTGAGAATTTCAAATTGACAACTTCAAATTGAAGTATAGTTAACAATTTGTAATTTTAGTTCTAAATTGTTTATTTGAGAATTTCAAATTGACAACTTCAAATTGAAGTATAGTTAACAATTTGTAATTTTAGTTCTAAATTGTTTATTTGAGAATTTCAAATTGACAACTTCAAATTGAAGTATAGTTAACAATTTGAATTTTAGTTCTAAATTGTTTATTTGAGAATTTCAAATTGACAACTTCAAATTGAAGTATAGTTAACAATTTGAATTTAGTTCTAAATTGTTTATTTGAGAATTTCAAATTGACAACTTCAAATTGAGTATAGTTAACAATTTGAATTTTTAGTTCTAAATTGTTTATTTGAGAATTTCAAATTGACAACTTCAAATTGAAGTATAGTTAACAATTTGAAATTTTAGTTCTAAATTGTTTATTTGAGAATTTCAAATTGACAACTTCAAATTGAAGTATAGTTAACAATTTGAAATATCAGTTCTAAATTGTTTATTTGAGAATTTCAAATTGACAACTTCAAATTGAGTATAGTTAACAATTTGAATTTTAGTTCTAAATTGTTTATTTGAGAATTTCAAATTGACAACTTCAAATTGAAGTATAGTTAACAATTTGAAATTTTAGTTCTAAATTGTTTATTTGAGAATTTCAAATTGACAACTTCAAATTGAAGTATAGTTAACAATTTGTAATTTTTAGTTCTAAATTGTTTATTTGAGAATTTCAAATTGACAACTTCAAATTGAAGTATAGTTAACAATTTGAATTTTAGTTCTAAATTGTTTATTTGAGAATTTCAAATTGACAACTTCAAATTGAAGTATAGTTAACAATTTGAATTTTTAGTTCTAAATTGTTTATTTGAGAATTTCAAATTGACAACTTCAAATTGAAGTATAGTTAACAATTTGAATTTTAGTTCTAAATTGTTTATTTGAGAATTTCAAATTGACAACTTCAAATTGAAGTATAGTTAACAATTTGAATTTTAGTTCTAAATTGTTTATTTGAGAATTTCAAATTGACAACTTCAAATTGAAGTATAGTTAACAATTTGAATTTTAGTTCTAAATTGTTTATTTGAGAATTTCAAATTGACAACTTCAAATTGAAGTATAGTTAACAATTTGAATTTTTAGTTCTAAATTGTTTATTTGAGAATTTCAAATTGACAACTTCAAATTGAAGTATAGTTAACAATTTGTAATTTTTAGTTCTAAATTGTTTATTTGAGAATTTCAAATTGACAACTTCAAATTGAAGTATAGTTAACAATTTGAATTTTAGTTCTAAATTGTTTATTTGAGAATTTCAAATTGACAACTTCAAATTGAAGTATAGTTAACAATTTGTAATTTTTAGTTCTAAATTGTTTATTTGAGAATTTCAAATTGACAACTTCAAATTGAAGTATAGTTAACAATTTGTAATTTTAGTTCTAAATTGTTTATTTGAGAATTTCAAATTGACAACTTCAAATTGAAGTATAGTTAACAATTTGAACTATCAGTTCTAAATTGTTTATTTGAGAATTTCAAATTGACAACTTCAAATTGAAGTATAGTTAACAATTTGAATTTTAGTTCTAAATTGTTTATTTGAGAATTTCAAATTGACAACTTCAAATTGAAGTATAGTTAACAATTTGAAATTTTTAGTTCTAAATTGTTTATTTGAGAATTTCAAATTGACAACTTCAAATTGAAGTATAGTTAACAATTTGAATTTAGTTCTAAATTGTTTATTTGAGAATTTCAAATTGACAACTTCAAATTGAAGTATAGTTAACAATTTGTAATTATTAGTTCTAAATTGTTTATTTGAGAATTTCAAATTGACAACTTCAAATTGAAGTATAGTTAACAATTTGTAATTTTTAGTTCTAAATTGTTTATTTGAGAATTTCAAATTGACAACTTCAAATTGAAGTATAGTTAACAATTTGTAATTATTAGTTCTAAATTGTTTATTTGAGAATTTCAAATTGACAACTTCAAATTGAGTATAGTTAACAATTTGAATTTTAGTTCTAAATTGTTTATTTGAGAATTTCAAATTGACAACTTCAAATTGAAGTATAGTTAACAATTTGAATTTTTAGTTCTAAATTGTTTATTTGAGAATTTCAAATTGACAACTTCAAATTGAAGTATAGTTAACAATTTGAAATATTAGTTCTAAATTGTTTATTTGAGAATTTCAAATTGACAACTTCAAATTGAGTATAGTTAACAATTTGAATTTTAGTTCTAAATTGTTTATTTGAAAATTTCAAATTGACAACTTCAAATTGAAGTATAGTTAACAATTTGTAATTTTTAGTTCTAAATTGTTTATTTGAGAATTTCAAATTGACAACTTCAAATTGAAGTATAGTTAACAATTTGAAACTATCAGTTCTAAATTGTTTATTTGAGAATTTCAAATTGACAACTTCAAATTGAAGTATAGTTAACACTTTAAAACTATTAGTTGTAAATTGTTTATTTGAGAATTTCAAATTGACAACTTCAAATTGAAGTATAGTTAACAATTTGAAATTTTTCAGTTCTAAATTGTTTATTTGAGAATTTCAAATTGACAACTTCAAATTGAGTATAGTTAACAATTTGAAATTTTAGTTCTAAATTGTTTATTTGAGAATTTCAAATTGACAACTTCAAATTGAAGTATAGTTAACAATTTGAAATTTTTAGTTCTAAATTGTTTATTTGAGAATTTCAAATTGACAACTTCAAATTGAAGTATAGTTAACAATTTGGAATTTTTAGTTCTAAATTGTTTATTTGAGAATTTCAAATTGACAACTTCAAATTGAAGTATAGTTAACAATTTGTAATTTTTAGTTCTAAATTGTTTATTTGAGAATTTCAAATTGACAACTTCAAATTGAAGTATAGTTAACAATTTGAAACTATCAGTTCTAAATTGTTTATTTGAGAATTTCAAATTGACAACTTCAAATTGAAGTATAGTTAACAATTTGAATTTTAGTTCTAAATTGTTTATTTGAGATTTCAAATTGACAACTTCAAATTGAAGTATAGTTAACAATTTGAATTTTAGTTCTAAATTGTTTATTTGAGAATTTCAAATTGACAACTTCAAATTGAAGTATAGTTAACAATTTGGAATTTTTAGTTCTAAATTGTTTATTTGAGAATTTCAAATTGACAACTTCAAATTGAAGTATAGTTAACAATTTGGAATTTTTAGTTCTAAATTGTTTATTTGAGAATTTCAAATTGACAACTTCAAATTGAGTATAGTTAACAATTTGGAATTTTTAGTTCTAAATTGTTTATTTGAGAATTTCAAATTGACAACTTCAAATTGAAGTATAGTTAACAATTTGAAACTATCAGTTATAAATTGTTTATTTGAGAATTTTAAATTGACAACTTCAAACTGAAGTTTAGTTAACAATTTGAAACTATCAGTTATAAATTGTTTATTTGAGAATTTAAAATTGACAACCTCAAATTGAAGTATAGTTAACAATTTGAAACTATCAGTTCTAAATTGTTTATTTGAGGATTTCAAATTGAAAACTTCAAATTGAAGTATAGTTAAAAATTTTGGGAAATTTTTTAGTTCTAAATTGTTTATTTGAGATATTCAAATTGACAACTTCAAATTGAAGTATAGTTAACAATTTGTAATTTTTAGTTCTAAATTGTTTATTTGAGAATTTCAAATTGACAACTACAAATTGAAGTATAGTTAACAATTTAAAATTTTTTAGTTCTAAATTGTTTATTTGAGAATTTCAAATTGACAACTTCAAATTGAAGTATAGTTAACAATTTGAAACTATCAGTTCTAAATTATTTATTTGAGAATTTCAAATTGACAACTTCAAATTGAAGTTTAGTTAACAATTTGTAATTTTTAGTTCTAAATTGTTTATTTGAGAATTTCAAATTGACAACTTCAAATTGATCTATAGTTAATAATTTGAAACTATCAGTTCTAAATTGTTTATTTGAGAATTTCAAATTGACAACTTCAAATTGAAGTATAGTTAACAATTTGTAATTTTAGTTCTAAATTGTTTATTTGAGAATTTCAAATTGACAACTTCAAATTGAAGTATAGTTAACAATTTGGAATTTTAGTTCTAAATTGTTTATTTGAGAATTTCAAATTGCAACTCAAATTGAAGTATAGTTAACAATTTGAAATTTTTAGTTCTAAATTGTTTATTTGAGAATTTCAAATTGACAACTTCAAATTGAAGTATAGTTAACAATTTGAAACTATCAGTTCTAAATTATTTATTTGAGAATTTCAAATTGACAACTTCAAATTGAAGTATAGTTAAAAATTTTGGGAAATTTTTTAGTGCTAAATTGTTTATTTGAGAATTTCAAATTGACAACTTCAAATTGAAGTATAGTTAACAATTTGAAACTATCAGTTCTAAATTGTTTATTTGAGAATTTCATTTTGACAACTTCAAATTGCAGTATAGTTAACGATTTGAAACTATCAGTTCTAAATTGTTTATTTGAGAATTTCAAATTGACAACTTCAAATTGAAGTATAGTTAACAATTTAGAATTTTTAGTTCTAAATTGTTTATTTGAGAATTTCAAATTGACAACTTCAAATTGAAGTATAGTTAACAATTTGGAATTTTTAGTTCTAAATTGTTTATTTGAGAATTTCAAATTGACAACTTCAAATTGAAGTATAGTTAACAATTTGTAATTTTAGTTCTAAATTGTTTATTTCAGAATTTCAAATTGACAACTTCAAATTGCAGTATAGTTAACAATTTGTAATTATTAGTTCTAAATTATTTATTTTAGAATTTCAAATTGACAACTTCAAATTGAAGTATAGTTAACAATTTGTAATTTTAGTTCTACATTGTTTATTTGAGAATTTCAAATTGAAAACTTCAAATTGAAGTATAGTTAACAATTTGAAACTATCAGTGCTAAATTGTTTATTTGAGAATTTCAAATTGACAACTTCAAATTGATGTATAGTTAACAATTTGAATTTTTAGTTCTAAATTGTTTATTTGAGATATTCAAATTGACAACTTCAAACTGAAGTATAGTTAACAATTTGAAATTTTTAGTTCTAAATTGTTTATATGAGAATTTCAAATTGACAACTTCAAATTGAAGTATAGTTAACAATTTGAAACTATGAGTTCTAAATTGTTTATTTGAGAATTTCAAATTGACAACTTCAAATTGCAGTATAGTTAACAATTTGTAATTATTAGTTCTAAATTATTTATTTTAGAATTTCAAATTGACAACTTCAAATTGAAGTATAGTTAACAATTTGTAATTTTTAGTTCTAAATTGTTTATTTGAGAATTTAGGATTGACAACTTCAAATTGAAGTATAGTTAACAATTTGAAACTATCAGTTCTAAATTGTTTATTTGAGAATTTCAAATTGACAACTTCAAATTGAAGTATAGTTAACAATTTGAAACTATCAGTTCTAAATTGTTTATTTGAGAATTTCAAATTGACAACTTCAAATTGAAGTATAGTTAACAATTTGGAATTTTTAGTTCTAAATTGTTTATTTGAGAATTTCAAATTGACAACTTCAAATTTAAGTATAGTTAATAATTCGAAACTATCAGTTCTAAATTGTTTATTTGAGAATTTCAAAGTGACAACTTCAAATTGAAGTATAGTTAACAATTTGGAATTTTTAGTTTTAAATTGGTTATCTGAGAATTTCAAATTGACAACTTCAAATTGAAGTATAGTTAACAATTTGGAATTTTAGTTTTAAATTGTTTATTTGAGAATTTCAAATTGACAACTTCAAATTGGAGTATAGTGAACGATTTGTAGTTTTAGTTCTAAATTGTTTATTTGAGAATTTCAAATTGAAAACTTCAAATTGAAGTATAGTTAACAATTTGAAACTATCAGTTCTAAATTGTTTATTTGAGAATTTCAAATTGACAACTTCAAACTGATGTATAGTTAACAATTTGAATTTTTAGTTCTAAATTGTTTATTTGAGATATTCAAATTGACAACTTCAAATTGAAGTATAGTTAACAATTTGAAATTTTTAGTTCTAAATTGTTTATTTGAGAATTTCAAATTGACAACTTCAAATTGAAGTATAGTTAACAATTTGGAATTTTTAGTTCTAAATTGTTTATTTGAGAATTTCAAATTGACAACTTCAAATTGAAGTATAGTTAACAATTTGGAATTTTTAGTTCTAAATTGTTTATTTGGGAATTTCAAATTGACAACTTCAAATTGCAGTATAGTTAACGATTTGAAACTATCAGTTCTAAATTGTTTATTTGAGAATTTCAAATTGACAACTTCAAATTGAAGTATAGTTAACAATTTAAAACTATCAGTTCTAAATTGTTTATTTGAGAATTTCAAATTGACAACTTCAAATTGAAGTATAGTTAACAATTTGGAATTTTTAGTTTTAAATTGTTTATTTGAGAATTTCAAATTGACAACTTCAAATTGAAGTATAGTTAACAATTTGAAATTTTTAGTTCTAAATTGTTTATTTGAGAATTTCAAATTGACAACTTCAAATTGAAGTATAGTTAACAATTTGGAATTTTTAGTTCTAAATTGTTTATTTGAGAATTTCAAATTGACAACTTCAAATTGAAGTATAGTTAACAATTTGAAACTATCAGTTATAAATTGTTTATTTGAGAATTTTAAATTGACAACTTCAAACTGAAGTTTAGTTAACAATTTGAAACTATCAGTTATAAATTGTTTATTTGAGAATTTAAAATTGACAACCTCAAATTGAAGTAGTATAGTTAACAATTTGAAACTATCAGTTCTAAATTGTTTATTTGAGGATTTCAAATTGACAACTTCAAATTGAAGTATAGTTAACAATTTGGAATTTTTAGTTCTAAATTGTTTATTTGAGATGTTGAAATTGACAACTTCAAATTGAAGTATAGTTAACAATTTGGAATTTTTAGTTCTAAATTGTTTATTTGAGAATTTCAAATTGACAACTCAAATTGAAGTATAGTTAACAATTTTAAATTTTAGTTCTAAATTGTTGATTTGAGAATTTCAAATTGACAACTTCAAATTGAAGTATAGTTAACAATTTGAAACTATCAGTTCTAAATTATTTATTTGAGAATTTCAAATTGACAACTTCAAATTGAAGTATAGTTAACAATTTGGAATTTTAGTTTTAAATTGTTTATTTGAGAATTTCAAATTGACAACTTCAAATTGAAGTATAGTTACCAATTTGTAATTTTTAGTTTTAAATTGTTTATTTGAGAATTTCAAATTGACAACTTCAAATTGGAGTATAGTTAACGATTTGTACTTTTTAGTTCTAAATTGTTTATTTGAGAATTTCAAATTGACAACTTCAAATTGAAGTATAGTTAACAATTTGTAATTTTTAGTTCTAAATTGTTTATTTGAGAATTTCAAATTGACAACTTCAAATTGAAGTATAGTTAATAATTTGGAATTTTTAGTTCTAAATTGTTTATTTGAGAATTTCAAATTGACAACTTCAAATTGAAGTATAGTTAACAATTTGTAATTTTTAGTTCTAAATTGTTTATTTCAGAATTTCAAATTGACAACTTCAAATTGCAGTATAGTTAACAATTTGTAATTATTAGTTCTAAATTATTTATTTTAGAATTTCAAATTGACAACTTCAAATTGAAGTATAGTTAACAATTTGTAATTTTTAGTTCTACATTGTTTATTTGAGAATTTCAAATTGAAAACTTCAAATTGAAGTATAGTTAACAATTTGAAACTATCAGTTCTAAATTGTTTATTTGAGAATTTCAAATTGACAACTTCAAATTGATGTATAGTTAACAATTTGAATTTTTAGTTCTAAATTGTTTATTTGAGATATTCAAATTGACAACTTCAAATTGAAGTATAGTTAACAATTTGAAATTTTTAGTTCTAAATTGTTTATTTGAGAATTTCAAATTGACAACTTCAAATTGAAGTATAGTTAACAATTTGAAACTATGAGTTCTAAATTGTTTATTTGAGAATTTCAAATTGACAACTTCAAATTGAAGTATAGTTAACAATTTGTAATTTTTAGTTCTAAATTGTTTATTTGAGAATTTCAAATTGACAACTTCAAATTGAAGTATAGTTAACAATTTGAAACTATCAGTTCTAAATTGTTTATGTGAGAATTTCAAATTGACAACTTAAAATTGAAGTATAGTTAACAATTTGAAACTATCAGTTCTAAATTGTTTATTTGAGATTTTCAAATTGACAACTTCAAATTGAAGTATAGTTAACAATTTGGAATTTTTATTTCTAAATTGTTTATTTGAGAATTTCAAATTGACAACTTCAAATTACAGTATAGTTAATAATTTGAAACTATCAGTTCTAAATTGTTTATTTGAGAATTTCAAAGTGACAACTTCAAATTGAAGTATAGTTAAAAATTTTGGGAAATTTTTTAGTTTTAAATTGGTTATTTGAGAATTTCAAATTGACAACTTCAAATAGAAGTATAGTTAACAATTTGGAATTTTTAGTTTTAAATTGTTTATTTGAGAATTTCAAAGTGACAACTTCAAATTGGAGTATAGTGAACGATTTGTAGTTTTTAGTTCTAAATTGTTTATTTGAGAATTTCAAATTGAAAACTTCAAATTGAAGTATAGTTAACAATTTGAAACTATCAGTTCTAAATTGTTATTTGAGAATTTCAAATTGACAACTTCAAACTGATGTATAGTTAACAATTTGAATTTTTAGTTCTAAATTGTTTATTTGAGATATTCAAATTGACAACTTCAAATTCAAGTATAGTTAACAATTTGAAATTTTTACTTCTAAATTGTTTATTTGAGAATTTCAAATTGACAACTTCAAATTGAGTATAGTTAACAATTTGGAATTTTAGTTCTAAATTGTTTATTTGAGAATTTTAAATTGACAACTTCAAATTGAAGTATAGTTAACAATTTGAATTTTAGTTCTAAATTGTTTATTTGAAAATTTCAAATTGACAACTTCAAATTGCAGTATAGTTAACGAATTTGAAACTATCAGTTCTAAATTGTTTATTTGAGAATTTCAAATTGACAACTTCAAATTGAAGTATAGTTAACAATTTGAATTTTTAGTTTTAAATTGTTTATTTGAGAATTTCAAATTGACAACTTCAAATTGAAGTATAGTTAACAATTTGTAATTTTAGTTTTAAATTGTTTATTTGAGAATTTCAAATTGACAACTTCAAATTGAGTATAGTTAACGATTTGTAATTTTAGTTCTAAATTGTTTATTTGAGAATTTCAAATTGACAACTTCAAATTGAAGTATAGTTAACAATTTGGAATTTTAGTTCTAAATTGTTTATTTGAGAATTTCAAATTGACAACTTCAAATTAAAGTATAGTTAACAATTTGTAATTTTTAGTTCTAAATTGTTTATTTGAGAATTTCAAATTGACAACTTCAAATTGAAGTATAGTTAACAAATTGTAATTTTAGTTCTAAATTATTTATTTTAGAATTTCAAATTGACAACTTCAAATTGAAGTATAGTTAACAATTTGTAATTTTAGTTCTAAATTGTTTATTTGAGAATTTCAAATTGACAACTTCAAATTGAGTATAGTTAACAATTTGAACTATCAGTTCTAAATTATTTATTTGAGAATTTCAAATTGACAACTTTAAATTGATGTATAGTTAACAATTTGAATTTTTAGTTCTAAATTATTTATTTTAGAATTTCAAATTGACAACTTCAAATTGAAGTATAGTTAACAATTTGTAATTTTAGTTCTACATTGTTTATTTGAGAATTTCAAATTGAAAACTTCAAATTGAAGTATAGTTAACAATTTGAAACTATCAGTGCTAAATTGTTTATTTTAGAATTTCAAATTGACAACTTCAAATTGATGTATAGTTAACAATTTGAATTTTTAGTTCTAAATTGTTTATTTGAGATATTCAAATTGACAACTTCAAACTGAAGTATAGTTAACAATTTAAAATTTTTTAGTTCTAAATTGTTTATATGAGAATTTCAAATTGACAACTTCAAATTGAAGTATAGTTAACAATTTGAAACTATGAGTTCTAAATTGTTTATTTGAGAATTTCAAATTGACAACTTCAAATTGCAGTATAGTTAACAATTTGTAATTTTTAGTTCTAAATTATTTATTTTAGAATTTCAAATTGACAACTTCAAATTGAAGTATAGTTAACAATTTGTAATTTTAGTTCTAAATTGTTTATTTGAGAATTTAGAATTGACAACTTCAAATTGAAGTATAGTTAACAATTTGAAACTATCAGTTCTAAATTGTTTATTTGAGAATTTCAAATTGACAACTTCAAATTGAAGTATAGTTAACAATTTGAAACTATCAGTTCTAAATTGTTTATTTGAGAATTTCAAATTGACGACTTCAAATTGAAGTATAGTTAACAATTTGGAATTTTTAGTTCTAAATTGTTTATTTGAGAATTTCAAATTGACAACTTCAAATTGCAGTATAGTTAACAATTTGAAACTATCAGTTCTAAATTGTTTATTTGAGAATTTCAAAGTGACTACTTCAAATTGAAGTATAGTTAACAATTTGGAATTTTTAGTTTTAAATTGTTTATTTGAGAATTTCAAATTGACAACTTCAAATTGAAGTATAGTTAACAATTTGGAATTTTTAGTTTTAAATTGTTTATTTGAGAATTTCAAATTGACAACATCAAATTGGAGTATAGTGAACGATTTGTAGTTTTTAGTTCTAAATTGTTTATTTGAGAATTTCAAATTGAAAACTTCAAATTGAAGTATAGTTAACAATTTGAAACTATCAGTTCTAAATTTTTTATTTGAGAATTTCAAATTGACAACTTCAAATTGATGTATAGTTAACAATTTGAATTTTTAGTTCTAAATTGTTTATTTGAGATATTCAAATTGACAACTTCAAATTCAAGTATAGTTAACAATTTGAAATTTTTAGTTCTAAATTGTTTATTTGAGAATTTCAAATTGACAACTTCAAATTGAAGTATAGTTAACAATTTGGAATTTTTAGTTCTAAATTGTTTATTTGAGAATTTCAAATTGACAACTTCAAATTGTAGTATAGTTAACAATTTGGAATTTTTAGTTCTAAATTGTTTATTTGAAAATTTCAAATTGACAACTTCAAATTGCAGTATAGTTAACGATTTGAAACTATCAGTTCTAAATTGTTTATTTGAGAATTTCAAATTGACAACTTCAAATTGAAGTATAGTTAACAATTTGGAATTTTAGTTCTAAATTGTTTATTTGAGAATTTCAAATTGACAACTTCAAATTGAAGTATAGTTAACAATTTGTAATTTTAATTCTAAATTGTTTATTTGAGAATTTCAAATTGACAACTTCAAATTGCAGTATAGTTAACAATTTGTAATTTTAGTTCTAAATTATTTATTTTAGAATTTCAAATTGACAACTTCAAATTGAAGTATAGTTAACAATTTGTAATTTTTAGTTCTACATTGTTTATTTGAGAATTTCAAATTGAAAACTTCAAATTGAAGTATAGTTAACAATTTGAACTATCAGTTCTAAATTGTTTATTTGAGAATTTCAAATTGACAACTTCAAATTGATGTATAGTTAACAATTTGAATTTTTAGTTCTAAATTGTTTATTTGAGATATTCAAATTGACAACTTCAAATTGAAGTATAGTTAACAATTTGGAATTTTTAGTTCTAAATTGTTTATTTGAGAATTTCAAATTGAAGTATAGTTAACAATTTGAAACTATCAGTTCTAAATTGTTTATTTGAAAATTTCAAATTGACAACTTCAAATTGATGTATAGTTAACAATTTGAATTTTTAGTTCTAAATTGTTTATTTGAGATATTCAAATTAACAACTTCAAATTGAAGTATAGTTAACAATTTGAAATTTTTAGTTCTAAATTGTTTATTTGAGAATTTCAAATTGACATTTTCAAATTGAAGTATAGTTAACAATTGGGAATTTTAGTTCTAAATTGTTTATTTGAGAATTTCAAATTGACAACTTCAAATTGAAGTATAGTTAACAATTTGAATTTTAGTTCTAAATTGTTTATTTGAGATATTCAAATTGACAACTTCAAATTCAAGTATAGTTAACAATTTGAAATTTTTAGTTCTAAATTGTTTATTTGAGAATTTCAAATTGACAACTTCAAATTGAAGTATAGTTAACAATTTGGAATTTTAGTTCTAAATTGTTTATTTGAGAATTTTAAATTGACAACTTCAAATTGAAGTATAGTTAACAATTTGGAATTTTAGTTCTAAATTGTTTATTTGAGAATTTCAAATTGACAACTTCAAATTGCAGTATAGTTAACAATTTGTAATTTTTAGTTCTAAATTATTTATTTTAGAATTTCAAATTTACAACTTCAAATTGAAGTATAGTTAACAATTTGTAATTTTTAGTTTTAAATTGTTTATTTGAGAATTTCAAATTTAAAACTTCAAATTGAAGTATAGTTAACAATTTGAACTATCAGTTCTAAATTGTTTATTTGAGAATTTCAAATTGACAACTTCAAATTGATGTATAGTTAACAATTTGAATTTTTAGTTCTAAATTGTTTATTTGAGATATTCAAATTGACAACTTGAAATTGAAGTATAGTTAACAATTTGGAATTTTTAGTTTTAAATTGTTTATTTGAAAATTTCAAATTAACAACTTCAAATTGAAGTATAGTTAACAATTTGTAATTTTTAGTTCTAAATTGTTTATTTGAGAATTTCAAATTGACAACTTCAAATTGGAGTATAGTTAACGATTTGTAATTTTTAGTTCTAAGTTGTTTATTTGAGAATTTCAAATTGACAACTTCAAATTGAAGTATAGTTAACAATTTGGAATTTTTAGTTCTAAATTGTTTATTTGAGAATTTCAAATTGACAACTTCAAATTGAAGTATAGTTAACAATTTGTAATTTTAGTTCTAAATTGTTTATTTGAGAATTTCAAATTGACAACTTCAAATTGCAGTATAGTTAACAATTTGTAATTTTTAGTTCTAAATTATTTATTTTAGAATTACAAATTGACAACTTCAAATTGAAGTATAGTTTACAATTTGTAATTTTTAGTTCTACATTGTTTATTTGAGAATTTCAAATAAACTTCAAATTGAAGTATAGTTAACAATTTGAACTATCAGTTCTAAATTGTTTATTTGAGAATTTCAAATTGACAACTTCAAATTGATGTATAGTTAACAATTTGAATTTTAGTTCTAAATTGTTTATTTGAGATATTCAAATTGACAACTTCAAATTAAAGTATAGTTAACAATTTGGAATTTTTAGTTCTAAATTGTTTATTTGAAAATTTCAAATTGACAACTTCAAATTGCAGTATAGTTAACGATTTGAAACTATCAGTTCTAAATTGTTTATTTGAGAATTTCAAATTGACAACTTCAAATTGATGTATAGTTAACAATTTGTAATTTTAGTTCTAATTGTTTATTTGAGAATTTCAAATTGAAAACTTCAAATTGAAGTATAGTTAACAATTTAAACTATCAGTTCTAAATTGTTTATTTGAGAATTTCAAATTGACAACTTCAAATTGATGTATAGTTAACAATTTGAATTTTAGTTCTAAATTGTTTATTTGAGATATTCAAATTGACAACTTCAAATTGAAGTATAGTTAACAATTTGGAATTTTAGTTTTAAATTGTTTATTTGAGAATTTTAAATTGACAACTTCAAATTGAAGTATAGTTAACAATTTGTAATTTTTAGTTTTAAATTGTTTATTTGAGAATTTCAAATTGACAACTTCAAATTGAGTATAGTTAACGATTTGTAATTTTTAGTTCTAAGTTGTTTATTTGAGAATTTCAAATTGACAACTTCAAATTGAAGTATAGTTAACAATTTGTAATTTTTAGTTCTAAATTGTTTATTTGAGAATTTCAAATTGACAACTTCAAATTGAAGTATAGTTAACAATTTGAACCTATCAGTTCTAAGTTGTTTATTTGAGAATTTCAAATTGACAACTTCAAATTGAGTATAGTTAACAATTTGAATTTTAGTTCTAAATTGTTTATTTGAGAATTTCAAATTGACAACTTCAAATTGAGTATAGTTAACAATTTGAATTTTAGTTCTAAATTGTTTATTTGAGAATTTCAAATTGACAACTTCAAATTGAGTATAGTTAACAATTTGAAATTTTCAGTTCTAAATTGTTTATTTGAGAATTTCAAATTGACAACTTCAAATTGAAGTATAGTTAACAATTTGAATTTTAGTTCTAAATTGTTTATTTGAGAATTTCAAATTGACAACTTCAAATTGAAGTATAGTTAACAATTTGAATTTTTAGTTTTAAATTGTTTATTTGAGAATTTCAAATTGACAACTTCAAATTGAGTATAGTTAACAATTTGTAATTTTAGTTCTAAATTGTTTATTTGAGAATTTCAAATTGACAACTTCAAATTGAGTATAGTTAACAATTTGAATTTTAGTTCTAAATTGTTTATTTGAGAATTTCAAATTGACAACTTCAAATTGAAGTATAGTTAACAATTTGAATTTTTAGTTCTAAATTGTTTATTTGAGAATTTCAAATTGACAACTTCAAATTGAGTATAGTTAACAATTTGTAATTTTCAGTTCTAAATTGTTTATTTGAGAATTTCAAATTGACAACTTCAAATTGAGTATAGTTAACAATTTGTAATTTTAGTTCTAAATTGTTTATTTGAGAATTTCAAATTGACAACTTCAAATTGAAGTATAGTTAACAATTTGAATTTTAGTTCTAAATTGTTTATTTGAGAATTTCAAATTGACAACTTCAAATTGAGTATAGTTAACAATTTGAATTTTAGTTCTAAATTGTTTATTTGAGAATTTCAAATTGACAACTTCAAATTGAGTATAGTTAACAATTTGAAATTTTTAGTTCTAAATTGTTTATTTGAGAATTTCAAATTGACAACTTCAAATTGAAGTATAGTTAACAATTTGAAACTATCAGTTCTAAATTGTTTATTTGAGAATTTCAAATTGACAACTTCAAATTGAGTATAGTTAACAATTTGAATTTTAGTTCTAAATTGTTTATTTGAGATTTCAAATTGACAACTTCAAATTGAAGTATAGTTAACAATTTGAAATTTTAGTTCTAAATTGTTTATTTGAGAATTTCAAATTGACAACTTCAAATTGAAGTATAGTTAACAATTTGAATTTTAGTTCTAAATTGTTTATTTGAGAATTTCAAATTGACAACTTCAAATTGAAGTATAGTTAACAATTTGAATTTTTAGTTTTAAATTGTTTATTTGAGAATTTCAAATTGACAACTTCAAATTGAGTATAGTTAACGATTTGTAATTTTTAGTTCTAAATTGTTTATTTGAGAATTTCAAATTGACAACTTCAAATTGAAGTATAGTTAACAATTTGGAATTTTAGTTCTAAATTGTTTATTTGAGAATTTCAAATTGACAACTTCAAATTGAAGTATAGTTAACAATTTGTAATTTTAGTTCTAAATTGTTTATTTGAGAATTTCAAATTGACAACTTCAAATTGAGTATAGTTAACATTTGTAATTTTAGTTCTAAATTGTTTATTTGAGAATTTCAAATTGACAACTTCAAATTGAAGTATAGTTAACAATTTGAATTTTAGTTCTAAATTGTTTATTTGAGAATTTCAAATTGACAACTTCAAATTGAAGTATAGTTAACAATTTGTAATTTTTAGTTCTAAATTGTTTATTTGAGAATTTCAAATTGACAACTTCAAATTGAGTATAGTTAACAATTTGTAATTTTAGTTCTAAATTGTTTATTTGAGAATTTCAAATTGACAACTTCAAATTGAAGTATAGTTAACAATTTGTAATTTTAGTTCTAAATTGTTTATTTGAGAATTTCAAATTGACAACTTCAAATTGAAGTATAGTTAACAATTTGAACTATCAGTTCTAAATTGTTTATTTGAGAATTTCAAATTGACAACTTCAAATTGAAGTATAGTTAACAATTTGAATTTTAGTTCTAAATTGTTTATTTGAGAATTTCAAATTGACAACTTCAAATTGAAGTATAGTTAACAATTTGAATTTTTAGTTCTAAATTGTTTATTTGAGAATTTCAAATTGACAACTTCAAATTGAAGTATAGTTAACAATTTGAAATTTAGTTCTAAATTGTTTATTTGAGAATTTCAAATTGACAACTTCAAATTGAAGTATAGTTAACAATTTGAATTTTTAGTTCTAAATTGTTTATTTGAGAATTTCAAATTGACAACTTCAAATTGAAGTATAGTTAACAATTTGAATTTTAGTTCTAAATTGTTTATTTGAGAATTTCAAATTGACAACTTCAAATTGAAGTATAGTTAACAATTTGAATTTTTAGTTCTAAATTGTTTATTTGAGAATTTCAAATTGACAACTTCAAATTGAAGTATAGTTAACAATTTGAATTTTTAGTTCTAAATTGTTTATTTGAGAATTTCAAATTGACAACTTCAAATTGAAGTATAGTTAACAATTTGTAATTTTAGTTCTAAATTGTTTATTTGAGAATTTCAAATTGACAACTTCAAATTGAAGTATAGTTAACAATTTGAAATTTTAGTTCTAAATTGTTTATTTGAGAATTTCAAATTGACAACTTCAAATTGAAGTATAGTTAACAATTTGTAATTTTTAGTTCTAAATTGTTTATTTGAGAATTTCAAATTGACAACTTCAAATTGAAGTATAGTTAACAATTTGAATTTTAGTTCTAAATTGTTTATTTGAGAATTTCAAATTGACAACTTCAAATTGAAGTATAGTTAACAATTTGTAATTTTAGTTCTAAATTGTTTATTTGAGAATTTCAAATTGACAACTTCAAATTGAAGTATAGTTAACAATTTGAATTTTTAGTTCTAAATTGTTTATTTGAGAATTTCAAATTGACAACTTCAAATTGAAGTATAGTTAACAATTTGAAATTTTTAGTTCTAAATTGTTTATTTGAGAATTTCAAATTGACAACTTCAAATTGAAGTATAGTTAACAATTTGTAATTTTAGTTCTAAATTGTTTATTTGAGAATTTCAAATTGACAACTTCAAATTGAGTATAGTTAACAATTTGTAATTTTAGTTCTAAATTGTTTATTTGAGAATTTCAAATTGACAACTTCAAATTGAAGTATAGTTAACAATTTGAATATTTAGTTCTAAATTGTTTATTTGAGAATTTCAAATTGACAACTTCAAATTGAAGTATAGTTAACAATTTGAATTTAGTTCTAAATTGTTTATTTGAGAATTTCAAATTGACAACTTCAAATTGAAGTATAGTTAACAATTTGAATTTTTAGTTCTAAATTGTTTATTTGAGAATTTCAAATTGACAACTTCAAATTGAAGTATAGTTAACAATTTGAAATTTTTAGTTCTAAATTGTTTATTTGAGAATTTCAAATTGACAACTTCAAATTGAAGTATAGTTAACAATTTGAAATTTAGTTCTAAATTGTTTATTTGAGAATTTCAAATTGACAACTTCAAATTGAAGTATAGTTAACAATTTGTAATTTTTAGTTCTATATTGTTTATTTGAGAATTTCAAATTGACAACTTCAAATTGAAGTATAGTTAACAATTTGAACTATCAGTTCTAAATTGTTTATTTGAGAATTTCAAATTGACAACTTCAAATTGAGTATAGTTAACAATTTGAATTTTTAGTTCTAAATTGTTTATTTGAGAATTTCAAATTGACAACTTCAAATTGAAGTATAGTTAACAATTTGGAATTTTTAGTTCTAAATTGTTTATTTGAGAATTTCAAATTGACAACTTCAAATTGAAGTATAGTTAACAATTTGAATTTTAGTTCTAAATTGTTTATTTGAGAATTTCAAATTGACAACTTCAAATTGAAGTATAGTTAACAATTTGAATTTTTAGTTCTAAATTGTTTATTTGAGAATTTCAAATTGACAACTTCAAATTGAAGTATAGTTAACAATTTGTAACTATCAGTTCTAAATTGTTTATTTGAGAATTTCAAATTGACAACTTCAAATTGATGTATAGTTAACAATTTGAATTTTTAGTTCTAAATTGTTTATTTGAGATATTCAAATTGACAACTTCAAATTGAAGTATAGTTAACAATTTGAAATTTTTAGTTCTAAATTGTTTATTTGAGAATTTCAAATTGAAAACTTCAAATTGAAGTATAGTTAACAATTTGAAACTTTCAGTTCTAAATTGTTTATTTGAAAATTTCAAATTGACAACTTCAAATTGATGTATAGTTAACAATTTGAATTTTTAGTTCTAAATTGTTTATTTGAGATATTCAAATTGACAACTTCAAATTGAAGTATAGTTAACAATTTGAAATTTTTAGTTCTAAATTGTTTATTTGAGAATTTCAAATTGACAACTTCAATTGAAGTATATTTAACAATTAGAAACTATCAGTTCTAAATTGTTTATTTGAGATATTCAAATTGACAACTTCAAATTGAAGTATAGTTAACAATTTGAAATTTTTAGTTCTAAATTGTTTATTTGAGAATTTCAAATTGACAACTTCAAATTGCAGTATAGTTAACAAATTGTAATTTTTAGTTCTAAATTATTTATTTTAGAATTACAAATTGACAACTTCAAATTGAAGTATAGTTAACAATTGGTAATTTTTAGTTCTACATTGTTTATTTGAGAATTTCAAATTGAAAACTTCAAATTGAAGTATAGTTAACAATTTGAACTATCAGTTCTAAATTATTTATTTGAGAATTTCAAATTGACAACTTTAAATTGATGTATAGTTAACAATTTGAATTTTAGTTCTAGATTGTTTATTTGAGATATTCAAATTGACAACTTCAAATTGAAGTATAGTTAACAATTTGAAATTTTTAGTTCTAAATTGTTTATTTGAGAATTTCAAATTGACAACTTTAAATTGATGTATAGTTAACAATTTGAATTTTTACTTCTAAATTGTTTATTTGAGATATTCAAATTGACAACTTCAAATTGTGTTTAGTTAACAATTTGAAATTTTTAGTTTTAAATTGTTTATTTGAGAATTTCAAATTGACAACTTCATATTGAAGTATATTTAACAATTTGAAACTATCAGTTCTAAATTGTTTATTTGAGAATTTCAAATTGACAACTTCAAATTGTAGTATAGTTAACAATTTGTAATTTTACTTCTACATTGTTTATTTGAGAATTTCAAATTGACAACTTCAAATTGAAGTATAGTTAACAATTTGAAATTTTTAGTTCTAAATTGTTTATTTGAGAATTTCAAATTGACAACTTCAAATTGAAGTATAGTTAACAATTTGGAATT
Source organism: Lycocerus yunnanus (assembly GCA_036346125.1). Taxonomy (NCBI): domain Eukaryota; kingdom Metazoa; phylum Arthropoda; class Insecta; order Coleoptera; family Cantharidae; genus Lycocerus; species Lycocerus yunnanus. The sequence continues at coordinate 46,574 of JARFIX010000396.1, read as the reverse complement.
TGTAGTTCTAACTTGTTTATTTGAGAATTTCAAATTGACAACTTCAAATTGAAGTATAGTTAACAATTTGTAATTTTAGTTCTAAATTGTTTATTTGAGAATTTCAAATTGACAACTTCAAATTGAGTATAGTTAACAATTTGTAATTTTAGTTCTAAATTATTTATTTGAGAATTTCAAATTGACAACTTCAAATTGAAGTATAGTTAACAATTTGTAATTTTTAGTTCTACATTGTTTATTTGAGAATTTCAAATTGAAAACTTCAAATTGAAGTATAGTTAACAATTTGAACTATCAGTTCTAAATTGTTTATTTGAGAATTTCAAATTGACAACTTCAAATTGATGTATAGTTAACAATTTGAATTTTAGTTCTAAATTGTTTATTTGAGATATTCAAATTGACAACTTCAAATTGAAGTATAGTTAACAATTTGAAATTTTAGTTCTAAATTGTTTATTTGAGAATTTCAAATTGAAAACTTCAAATTGAAGTATAGTTAACAATTTGAAACTTTCAGTTCTAAATTGTTTATTTGAAAATTTCAAATTGACAACTTCAAATTGATGTATAGTTAACAATTTGAATTTTTAGTTCTAAATTGTTTATTTGAGATATTCAAATTGACAACTTCAAATTGAAGTATAGTTAACAATTTGAAATTTTAGTTCTAAATTGTTTATTTGAGAATTTCAAATTGACAACTTCAATTGAAGTATATTTAACAATTAGAAACTATCAGTTCTAAATTGTTTATTTGAGAATTTCAAATTGACAACTTCAAATTGAAGTATAGTTAACAATTTGTAATTTTTAGTTCTAAATTGTTTATTTGAGAATTTCAAATTGACAACTTCAAATTGAAGTATAGTTAACAATTTGAAATTTTAGTTCTAAGTTGTTTATTTGAGAATTTCAAATTGACAACTTCAAATTGAAGTATAGTTAACAATTTGTAATTTTTAGTTCTAAATTGTTTATTTGAGAATTTCAAATTGACAACTTCAAATTGAAGTATAGTTAACAAATTGTAATTTTTAGTTCTAAATTATTTATTTTAGAATTACAAATTGACAACTTCAAATTGAAGTATAGCTAACAATTGGATTTTAGTTCTACATTGTTTATTTGAGAATTTCAAATTGACAACTTCAAATTGAAGTATAGTTAACAATTTGAACTATCAGTTCTAAATTATTTATTTGAGAATTTCAAATTGACAACTTTAAATTGATGTATAGTTAACAATTTGAATTTTTAGTACTAAATTGTTTATTTGAGAATTTCAAATTTACAACTTCAAATTGAAGTATAGTTAACAATTTGAAACTATCAGTTCTAAATTGTTTATTTGAGAATTTCAAATTGACAACTTCAAATTGAAGTATAGTTAACAATTTGGAATTTTTAGTTCTAAATTGTTTATTTGAGAATTTCAAATTGACAACTTCAAATTGAAGTATAGTTAACAATTTGGAATTTTTAGTTCTAAATTGTTTATTTGAGAATTTCAAATTGACAAATTCAAATTGAAGTATATTTAAACAATTTGTAATTTTTAGTTCTAAATTGTTTATTTGAGAATTTCAAATTGACAACTTCAAATTGAAGTATAGTTAACAATTTGTAATTTTTAGTTCTAAATTGTATATTTGAGAATTTCAAATTGACAACTTCAAATTGAAGTAAAGGTAACAATTTGGAATTTTTAGTTCTAAATTGTTTATTTGAGAATTTCAAATTGACAACTTCAAATTGAAGTATAGTTAACAATTTGTAATTTTTAGTTCTAAATTGTTTATTTGAGAATTTCAAATTGACAACTTCAAATTGAAGTATAGTTAACAATTTGAATTTTTAGTTCTAAATTGTTTATTTGAGAATTTCAAATTGACAACTTCAAATTGAAGTATAGTTAACAATTTGTAATTTTTAGTTCTAAATTGTTTATTTGAGAATTTCAAATTGACAACTTCAAATTGAAGTATAGTTAACAATTTGGAATTTTTAGTTCTAAATTGTTTATTTGAGAATTTCAAATTGACAACTTCAAATTGAAGTATAGTTAACAATTTGAAACTATCAGTTCTAAATTGTTTATTTGAGAATTTCAAATTGAAAACTTCAAATTGAAGTATAGTTAACAATTTGTAATTTTAGTTCTAAATTGTTTATTTGAGAATTTCAAATTGACAACTTCAAATTGAAGTATAGTTAACAATTTGAAACTATCAGTTCTAAATTGTTTATTTGAGAATTTCAAATTGACAACTTCAAATTGAAGTATAGTTAACAATTTGGAATTTTTAGTTCTAAATTGTTTATTTGAGATTTCAAATTGACAACTACAAATTGAAGTATAGTTAACAATTTGAAATTTTAGTTCTAAATTGTTTATTTGAGAATTTCAAATTGACAACTTCAAATTGAAGTATAGTTAACAATTTGAATTTTAGTTCTAAATTGTTTATTTGAGAATTTCAAATTGACAACTTCAAATTGAGTATAGTTAACAATTTGAATTTTTAGTTCTAAATTGTTTATTTGAGAATTTCAAATTGACAACTTCAAATTAAAGTATAGTTAACAATTTGAATTTTAGTTCTAAATTGTTTATTTGAGAATTTCAAATTGACAACTTCAAATTGAAGTATAGTTAACAATTTGAATTTTAGTTCTAAATTGTTTATTTGAGAATTTCAAATTGACAACTTCAAATTGAGTATAGTTAACAATTTGTAATTTTAGTTCTAAATTGTTTATTTGAGAATTTCAAATTGACAACTTCAAATTGAAGTATAGTTAACAATTTGAATTTAGTTCTAAATTGTTTATTTGAGAATTTCAAATTGACAACTTCAAATTGAGTATAGTTAACAATTTGAATTTTTAGTTCTAAATTGTTTATTTGAGAATTTCAAATTGACAACTTCAAATTGAGTATAGTTAACAATTTGAATTTTTAGTTCTAAATTGTTTATTTGAGAATTTCAAATTGACAACTTCAAATTGAGTATAGTTAACAATTTGAATTTTAGTTCTAAATTGTTTATTTGAGAATTTCAAATTGACAACTTCAAATTGAAGTATAGTTAACAATTTGAATATCAGTTCTAAATTGTTTATTTGAGAATTTCAAATTGACAACTTCAAATTGAGTATAGTTAACAATTTGAATTTAGTTCTAAATTGTTTATTTGAGAATTTCAAATTGACAACTTCAAATTGAGTATAGTTAACAATTTGAATTTTAGTTCTAAATTGTTTATTTGAGAATTTCAAATTGACAACTTCAAATTGAAGTATAGTTAACAATTTGAATTTTAGTTCTAAATTGTTTATTTGAGAATTTCAAATTGACAACTTCAAATTGAGTATAGTTAACAATTTGAAACTATCAGTTCTAAATTGTTTATTTGAGAATTTCAAATTGACAACTTCAAATTGAGTATAGTTAACAATTTGGAATTTTAGTTCTAAATTGTTTATTTGAGAATTTCAAATTGACAACTTCAAATTAAAGTATAGTTAACAATTTGAAATTTTTAGTTCTAAATTGTTTATTTGAGAATTTCAAATTGACAACTTCAAATTGAAGTATAGTTAACAGATTTAGTGAATTTTAGTTCTAAATTGTTTATTTGAGAATTTCAAATTGACAACTTCAAATTGAGTATAGTTAACAATTTGAATTTTAGTTCTAAATTGTTTATTTGAGAATTTCAAATTGACAACTTCAAATTGAGTATAGTTAACAATTTGAATTTTAGTTCTAAATTGTTTATTTGAGAATTTCAAATTGACAACTTCAAATTGAGTATAGTTAACAATTTGAATTTTAGTTCTAAATTGTTTATTTGAGAATTTCAAATTGACAACTTCAAATTGAAGTATAGTTAACAATTTGAATTTTAGTTCTAAATTGTTTATTTGAGAATTTCAAATTGACAACTTCAAATTGAAGTATAGTTAACAATTTGAATTTTTAGTTCTAAATTGTTTATTTGAGAATTTCAAATTGACAACTTCAAATTGAAGTATAGTTAACAATTTGAATTTTTAGTTCTAAATTGTTTATTTGAGAATTTCAAATTGACAACTTCAAATTGAAGTATAGTTAACAATTTGTAATTTTTAGTTCTAAATTGTTTATTTGAGAATTTCAAATTGACAACTTCAAATTGAAGTATAGTTAACAATTTGAATTTTAGTTCTAAATTGTTTATTTGAGAATTTCAAATTGACAACTTCAAATTGAAGTATAGTTAACAATTTGAATTTTAGTTCTAAATTGTTTATTTGAGAATTTCAAATTGACAACTTCAAATTGAAGTATAGTTAACAATTTGAATTTTAGTTCTAAATTGTTTATTTGAGAATTTCAAATTGACAACTTCAAATTGAAGTATAGTTAACAATTTGAAATTTTAGTTCTAAATTGTTTATTTGAGAATTTCAAATTGACAACTTCAAATTGAAGTATAGTTAACAATTTGAATTTTAGTTCTAAATTGTTTATTTGAGAATTTCAAATTGACAACTTCAAATTGAAGTATAGTTAACAATTTGAATTTTTAGTTCTAAATTGTTTATTTGAGAATTTCAAATTGACAACTTCAAATTGAAGTATAGTTAACAATTTGAATTTTTAGTTCTAAATTGTTTATTTGAGAATTTCAAATTGACAACTTCAAATTGAAGTATAGTTAACAATTTGAATTTTTAGTTCTAAATTGTTTATTTGAGAATTTCAAATTGACAACTTCAAATTGAAGTATAGTTAACAATTTGTAATTTTAGTTCTAAATTGTTTATTTGAGAATTTCAAATTGACAACTTCAAATTGAAGTATAGTTAACAATTTGAATTTTTAGTTCTAAATTGTTTATTTGAGAATTTCAAATTGACAACTTCAAATTGAAGTATAGTTAACAATTTGAATTTAGTTCTAAATTGTTTATTTGAGAATTTCAAATTGACAACTTCAAATTGAAGTATAGTTAACAATTTGAATTTTTAGTTCTAAATTGTTTATTTGAGAATTTCAAATTGACAACTTCAAATTGAAGTATAGTTAACAATTTGAAACTTTCAGTTCTAAATTGTTTATTTGAGAATTTCAAATTGACAACTTCAAATTGAAGTATAGTTAACAATTTGAATTTTTAGTTCTAAATTGTTTATTTGAGAATTTCAAATTGACAACTTCAAATTGAAGTATAGTTAACAATTTGGAATTTTAGTTCTAAATTGTTTATTTGAGAATTTCAAATTGACAACTTCAAATTGAAGTATAGTTAACAATTTGAATTTTAGTTCTAAATTGTTTATTTGAGAATTTCAAATTGACAACTTCAAATTGAAGTATAGTTAACAATTTGAATTTAGTTCTAAATTGTTTATTTGAGAATTTCAAATTGACAACTTCAAATTGAAGTATAGTTAACAATTTGTAATTTTTAGTTCTAAATTGTTTATTTGAGAATTTCAAATTGACAACTTTAAATTGAAGTATAGTTAACAATTTGTAATTTTAGTTCTAAATTGTTTATTTGAGAATTTCAAATTGAAAACTTCAAATTGAAGTATAGTTAACAATTTGAACTATCAGTTCTAAATTATTTATTTGAGAATTTCAAATTGACAACTTTAAATTGATGTATAGTTAACAATTTGAATTTTTAGTTCTAAATTATTTATTTTAGAATTTCAAATTGACAACTTCAAATTGAAGTATAGTTAACAATTTGTAATTTTTAGTTTTAAATTGTTTATTTGAGAATTTCAAATTGACAACTTCAAATTGAAGTATAGTTAACAATTTGAATTTTAGTTCTAAATTGTTTATTTGAGAATTTCAAATTGACAACTTCAAATTGAAGTATAGTTAACAATTTGAACTTTCAGTTCTAAATTGTTTATTTGAGAATTTCAAATTGACAACTTCAAATTGAAGTATAGTTAACAATTTGAATTTTTAGTTCTAATTGTTTATTTGAGAATTTCAAATTGACAACTTCAAATTGAAGTATAGTTAACAATTTGAAATTTTAGTTCTAAATTGTTTATTTGAGAATTTCAAATTGACAACTTCAAATTGAAGTATAGTTAACAATTTGAACTTTCAGTTCTAAATTGTTTATTTGAGAATTTCAAATTGACAACTTCAAATTGAAGTATAGTTAACAATTTGTAATTTTAGTTCTAAATTGTTTATTTGAGAATTTCAAATTGACAACTTCAAATTGAAGTATAGTTAACAATTTGAATTTTAGTTCTAAATTGTTTATTTGAGAATTTCAAATTGACAACTTCAAATTGAAGTATAGTTAACAATTTGTAATTTTTAGTTCTAAATTGTTTATTTGAGAATTTCAAATTGACAACTTCAAATTGAAGTATAGTTAACAATTTGAATTTTTAGTTCTAAATTGTTTATTTGAGAATTTCAAATTGACAACTTCAAATTGAAGTATAGTTAACAATTTGAAATTTAGTTCTAAATTGTTTATTTGAGAATTTCAAATTGACAACTTCAAATTGAAGTATAGTTAACAATTTGTAATTTTAGTTCTAAATTGTTTATTTGAGAATTTCAAATTGACAACTTCAAATTGAAGTATAGTTAACAATTTGGAATTTTAGTTCTAAATTGTTTATTTGAGAATTTCAAATTGACAACTTCAAATTGAAGTATAGTTAACAATTTGGAATTTTAGTTCTAAATTGTTTATTTGAGAATTTCAAATTGACAACTTCAAATTGAAGTATAGTTAACAATTTGTAATTTTAGTTCTAAATTGTTTATTTGAGAATTTCAAATTGACAACTTTAAATTGCAGTATAGTTAACGATTTGAAACTATCAGTTCAAAATTGTTTATTTGAGAATTTCAAATTGACAACTTCTAATTGAAGTATAGTTAACAATTTGGAATTTTTAGTTTTAAATTGTGTATTTGAGAATTACAAATTGACAACTTCAAATTGAAGTATAGTTAACAATTTGTAATTTTTAGTTTTAAATTGTTTATTTGAGAATTTCAAATTGACAACTTCAAATTTGAGTATAGTTAACGATTTGTAATTTTTAGTTCTAAATTGTTTATTTGAGAATTTCAAATTGACAACTTCAAATTGAAGTATAGTTAACAATTTGGAATTTTTAGTTCTAAATTGTTTATTTGAGAATTTCAAATTGACAACTTCAAATTGAAGTATAGTTAACAATTTGAAACTATCAGTTCTAAATTGTTTATTTGAGAATTTCAAATTGACAACTTCAAATTGAAGTATAGTTAACAATTTGGAATTTTTAGTTTTAATTTGTTTATTTGAGAATTTCAAATTGACAACTTCAAATTGAAGTATAGTTAACAATTTGTAATTTTAGTTTTAAATTGTTTATTTTAGAATTACAAATTGACAACTTCAAATTGAAGTATAGTTAACAATTGGTAATTTTTAGTTCTAATTGTTTATTTGAGAATTTCAAATTGAAAACTTCAAATTGAAGTATAGTTAACAATTTGAACTATCAGTTCTAAATTATTTATTTGAGAATTTCAAATTGACAACTTTAAATTGATGTATAGTTAACAATTTGAACTATCAGTTCTAAATTGTTTATTTGAGAATTTCAAATTGACAACTTCAAATTGCAGTATAGTTAACAAATTGTAATTTTAGTTCTAAATTATTTATTTTAGAATTACAAATTGACAACTTCAAATTGAAGTATAGTTAACAATTGGTAATTTTTAGTTCTACATTGTTTATTTGAGAATTTCAAATTGAAAACTTCAAATTGAAGTATAGTTAACAATTTGAACTATCAGTTCTAAATTATTTATTTGAGAATTTCAAATTGACAACTTTAAATTGATGTATAGTTAACAATTTGAATTTTAGTTCTAGATTGTTTATTTGAGATATTCAAATTGACAACTTCAAATTGAAGTATAGTTAACAATTTGAAATTTTTAGTTCTAAATTGTTTATTTGAGAATTTCAAATTGACAACTTCATATTGAAGTATATTTAACAATTTGAAACTATCAGTTCTAAATTGTTTATTTGAGAATTTCAAATTGACAACTTCAAATTGCAGTATAGTTAACAATTTGTAATTTTAGTTCTAAATTATTTATTTTAGAATTTCAAATTGACAACTTCAAATTGAAGTATAGTTAACAATTTGTAATTTTTAGTTCTACATTGTTTATTTGAGAATTTCAAATTGAAAACTTCAAATTGAAGTATAGTTAACAATTTGAAACTATCAGTTCTAAATTATTTATTTGAGAATTTTAAATTGACAAATTCAAATTGAAGTATAGTTACAATTTGTAATGTTTAGTACTAAATTGTTTATTTGAGAATTTCAAATTGACAACTTCAAATTGAAGTATAGTTAACAATTTGAAACTATCAGTTCTAAATTGTTTATTTGAGAATTTCAAATTGACAACTTCAAATTAAAGTATAGTTAACAATTTGTAATTTTTAGTTCTAAATTGTTTATTTGAGAATTTCAAATTGACAACTTCAAATTGAAGTATAGTTAACAATTTGTAATTTTTAGTTCTAAATTGTTTATTTGAGAATTTCAAATTGACAACTTCAAATTGAAGTATAGTTAACAATTTGAAACTATCAGTTCTAAATTGTTTATTTGAGAATTTCAAATTGACAAATTCAAATTGAAGTATAGTTACAATTTGTAATTTTTAGTTCTAAATTGTTTATTTGAGAATTTCAAATTGACAACTTCAAATTGAAGTATAGTTAACAATTTGGAATTTTTAGTTCTAAATTGTTTATTTGAGAATTTCAAATTGACAACTTCAAATTGAAGTATAGTTAACAATTTGGAATTTTTAGTTCTAAATTGTTTATTTGAGAATTTCAAATTGACAACTTCAAATTGAAGTATAGTTAACAATTTGTAATTTTTAGTTCTAAATTGTTTATTTGAGAATTTCAAATTGACAACTTTAAATTGCAGTATAGTTAACGATTTGAAACTATCAGTTCTAAATTGTTTATTTGAGAATTTCAAATTGACAACTTCAAATTGAAGTATAGTTAACAATTTGGAATTTTTAGTTTTAAATTGTGTATTTGAGAATTACAAATTGACAACTTCAAATTGAAGTATAGTTAACAATTTGTAATTTTTAGTTTTAAATTGTTTATTTGAGAATTTCAAATTGACAACTTCAAATTTGAGTATAGTTAACGATTTGTAATTTTTGTTCTAAATTATTTATTTGAGAATTTCAAATTGACAACTTCAAATTGAAGTATAGTTAACACTTTAAATTTTAGTTCTAAATTGTTTATTTGAGAATTTCAAATTGACAACTTCAAATTGAAGTATAGTTAACAATTTGAAACTATCAGTTCTAAATTGTTTATTTGAGAATTTCAAATTGACAACTTCAAATTGAAGTATAGTTAACAATTTGTAATTTTTAGTTCTAAATTGTTTATTTGAGAATTTCAAATTACAACTTCAAATTGAAGTATAGTTAACAATTTGGAATTTTTAGTTCTAAATTGTTTATTTGAGAATTTCAAATTGACAACTTCAAATTGAAGTTTACTTAACAATTTGGAATATTTAGTTCTAAATTGTTTATTTGAGAATTTCAAATTGACAACTTCAATTTGAAGTATAGTTAACAATTTGGAATTTTTAGTTCTAAATTGTTTATTTGGGAATTTCAAATTGACAACTTTAAATTGCAGTATAGTTAACGATTTGAAACTATCAGTTCTAAATTATTATTTGAGAATTTCAAATTGACAACTTCAAATTGAAGTATAGTTAACAATTTGGAATTTTTAGTTCTAAGTTGTTTATTTGAGAATTACAAATTGACAACTTCAAATTGAAGTATAGTTAACAATTTGTAATTTTAGTTTTAAATTGTTTATTTGAGAATTTCAAATTGACAACTTCAAATTTGAGTATAGTTAACGATTTGTAATTTTAGTTCTAAATTGTTTATTTGAGAATTTCAAATTGACAACTTCAAATTGAAGTATAGTTAACAATTTGGAATTTTTAGTTCTAAATTGTTTATTTGAGAATTTCAAATTGACAACTTCAAATTGAAGTATAGTTTACAATTTGAAACTATCAGTTCTAAATTGTTTATTTGAGAATTTCAAATTGACAACTTCAAATTGAAGTATAGTTAACAATTTGGAATTTTTAGTTTTAATTTGTTTATTTGAGAATTTCAAATTGACAACTTCAAATTGAAGTATAGTTAACAATTTGTAATTTTAGTTTTAAATTGTTTATTTTAGAATTACAAATTGACAACTTCAAATTGAAGTATAGTTAACAATTGGTAATTTTAGTTCTACATTGTTTATTTGAGAATTTCAAATTGAAAACTTCAAATTGAAGTATAGTTAACAATTTGAACTATCAGTTCTAAATTATTTATTTGAGAATTTCAAATTGACAACTTTAAATTGATGTATAGTTAACAATTTGAACTATCAGTTCTAAATTGTTTATTTGAGAATTTCAAATTGACAACTTCAAATTGCAGTATAGTTAACAAATTGTAATTTTTAGTTCTAAATTATTTATTTTAGAATTACAAATTGACAACTTCAAATTGAAGTATAGTTAACAATTGGTAATTTTTAGTTCTACATTGTTTATTTGAGAATTTCAAATTGAAAACTTCAAATTGAAGTATAGTTAACAATTTGAACTATCAGTTCTAAATTATTTATTTGAGAATTTCAAATTGACAACTTTAAATTGATGTATAGTTAACAATTTGAATTTTTAGTTCTAAATTGTTTATTTGAGATATTCAAATTGACAACTTCAAATTGAAGTATAGTTAACAATTTGAAATTTTTAGTTCTAAATTGTTTATTTGAGAATTTCAAATTGACAACTTCATATTGAAGTATATTTAACAATTTGAAACTATCAGTTCTAAATTGTTTATTTGAGAATTTCAAATTGACAACTTCAAATTGCAGTATAGTTAACAATTTGTAATTTTTAGTTCTAAATTATTTATTTTAGAATTTCAAATTGACAACTTCAAATTGAAGTATAGTTAACAATTTGTAATTTTTAGTTCTACATTGTTTATTTGAGAATTTCAAATTGAAAACTTCAAATTGAAGTATAGTTAACAATTTGAAACTATCAGTTCTAAATTATTTATTTGAGAATTTTAAATTGACAAATTCAAATTGAAGTATAGTTACAATTTGTAATGTTTAGTACTAAATTGTTTATTTGAGAATTTCAAATTGACAACTTCAAATTGAAGTATAGTTAACAATTTGAAACTATCAGTTCTAAATTGTTTATTTGAGAATTTCAAATTGACAACTTCAAATTAAAGTATAATTAACAATTTGCAATTTTTAGTTCTAAATTGTTTATTTGAGAATTTCAAATTGACAACTTCAAATTGAAGTATAGTTAACAATTTGTAATTTTTAGTTCTAAATTGTTTATTTGAGAATTTCAAATTGACAACTTCAAATTGAAGTATAGTTAACAATTTGAAACTATCAGTTCTAAATTGTTTATTTGAGAATTTCAAATTGACAAATTCAAATTGAAGTATAGTTACAATTTGTAATTTTTAGTTCTAAATTGTTTATTTGAGAATTTCAAATTGACAACTTCAAATTGAAGTATAGTTAACAATTTGGAATTTTTAGTTCTAAATTGTTTATTTGAGAATTTCAAATTGACAACTTCAAATTGAAGTATAGTTAACAATTTGGAATTTTTAGTTCTAAATTGTTTATTTGAGAATTTCAAATTGACAACTTCAAATTGAAGTATAGTTAACAATTTGTAATTTTTAGTTCTAAATTGTTTATTTGAGAATTTCAAATTGACAACTTTAAATTGCAGTATAGTTAACGATTTGAAACTATCAGTTCAAAATTGTTTATTTGAGAATTTCAAATTGACAACTTCTAATTGAAGTATAGTTAACAATTTGGAATTTTTAGTTTTAAATTGTGTATTTGAGAATTACAAATTGACAACTTCAAATTGAAGTATAGTTAACAATTTGAAACTATCAGTTCTAAATTGTTTATTTGAGAATTTCAAATTGACAACTTCAAATTGAGTATAGTTAACAATTTGAATTTTTAGTTCTAAATTGTTTATTTGAGAATTTCAAATTGACAACTTCAAATTGAGTATAGTTAACAATTTGAATTTTAGTTCTAAATTGTTTATTTGAGAATTTCAAATTGACAACTTCAAATTGAGTATAGTTAACAATTTGAATTTTAGTTCTAAATTGTTTATTTGAGAATTTCAAATTGACAACTTCAAATTGAGTATAGTTAACAATTTGAATTTTAGTTCTAAATTGTTTATTTGAGAATTTCAAATTGACAACTTCAAATTGAGTATAGTTAACAATTTGAATTTTAGTTCTAAATTGTTTATTTGAGAATTTCAAATTGACAACTTCAAATTGAGTATAGTTAACAATTTGAATTTTAGTTCTAAATTGTTTATTTGAGAATTTCAAATTGACAACTTCAAATTGAGTATAGTTAACAATTTGAATTTTAGTTCTAAATTGTTTATTTGAGAATTTCAAATTGACAACTTCAAATTGAGTATAGTTAACAATTTGAATTTAGTTCTAAATTGTTTATTTGAGAATTTCAAATTGACAACTTCAAATTGAGTATAGTTAACAATTTGTAATTTTAGTTCTAAATTGTTTATTTGAGAATTTCAAATTGACAACTTCAAATTGAGTATAGTTAACAATTTGAATTTTAGTTCTAAATTGTTTATTTGAGAATTTCAAATTGACAACTTCAAATTGAGTATAGTTAACAATTTGAATTTTAGTTCTAAATTGTTTATTTGAGAATTTCAAATTGACAACTTCAAATTGAGTATAGTTAACAATTTGAATTTTAGTTCTAAATTGTTTATTTGAGAATTTCAAATTGACAACTTCAAATTGAGTATAGTTAACAATTTGAATTTTAGTTCTAAATTGTTTATTTGAGAATTTCAAATTGACAACTTCAAATTGAGTATAGTTAACAATTTGAATTTTAGTTCTAAATTGTTTATTTGAGAATTTCAAATTGACAACTTCAAATTGAAGTATAGTTAACAATTTGGAATTTTTAGTTCTAAATTGTTTATTTGAAATTTCAAATTGACAAATTCAAATTGAAGTATAGTTACAATTTGTAATGTTTAGTACTAAATTGTTTATTTGAGAATTTCAAATTTAGAACTTCAAATTGAAGTATAGTTAACAATTTAAAACTATCAGTTCTAAATTGTTTATTTGAGATTTTCAAATTGACAACTTCAAATTAAAGTAAAGTTAACAATTTGTAATTTTTAGTTCTAAATTGTTTATTTGAGAATTTCAAATTGACAACTTCAAATTGAAGTATAGTTAACAATTTGTAATTTTTAGTTCTAAATTGTTTATTTGAGAATTTCAAATTGACAACTTCAAATTGAAGTATAGTTAACAATTTGAAACTATCAGTTCTAAATTGTTTATTTGAGAATTTCAAATTGACAAATTCAAATTGAAGTATAGTTACAATTTGTAATTTTAGTTCTAAATTGTTTATTTGAGAATTTCAAATTGACAACTTCAAATTGAAGTATAGTTAACAATTTGGAATTTTTAGTTCTAAATTGTTTATTTGAGAATTTCAAATTGACAACTTCAAATTGAAGTATAGTTAACAATTTGGAATTTTTAGTTCTAAATTGTTTATTTGAGAATTTCAAATTGACAACTTCAAATTGAAGTATAGTTAACAATTTGTAATTTTAGTTCTAAATTGTTTATTTGGGAATTTCAAATTGACAACTTTAAATTGCAGTATAGTTAACGATTTGAAACTATCAGTTCTAAATTGTTTATTTGAGAATTTCAAATTGACAACTTCAAATTGAAGTATAGTTAACAATTTGGAATTTTTAGTTTTAAATTGTTTATTTGAGAATTACAAATTGACAACTTCAAATTGAAGTATAGTTAACAATTTGTAATTTTTAGTTTTAAATTGTTTATTTGAGAATTTCAAATTGACAACTTCAAATTTGAGTATAGTTAACGATTTGTAATTTTAGTTCTAAATTGTTTATTTGAGAATTTCAAATTGACAACTTCAAATTGAAGTATAGTTAACAATTTGGAATTTTTAGTTCTAAATTGTTTATTTGAGAATTTCAAATTGACAACTTCAAATTGAAGTATAGTTAACAATTTGAAACTATCAGTTCTAAATTGTTTATTTGAGAATTTCAAATTGACAACTTCAAATTGAAGTATAGTTAACAATTTGGAATTTTAGTTTTAATTTGTTTATTTGAGAATTTCAAATTGACAACTTCAAATTGAAGTATAGTTAACAATTTGTAATTTTAGTTTTAAATTGTTTATTTGAGAATTTCAAATTGACAACTTCAAATTGGAGTATAGTTAACGATTTGTAATTTTAGTTCTAAATTGTTTATTTGAGAATTTCAAATTCACAACTTCAATTGAAGTATAGTTAACAATTTGGAATTTTAGTTCTAAATTGTTTATTTGAGAATTTCAAATTGACAACTTCAAATTGAAGTATAGTTAACAATTTGGAATTTTAGTTCTAAATTGTTTATTTGAGAATTTCAAATTGACAACTTCAAATTGAAGTATAGTTAACAATTTGTAATTTTTAGTTCTAAATTGTTTATTTGAGAATTTCAAATTGACAACTTTAAAGTGCAGTATAGTTAACGATTTGAAACTATCAGTTCAAAATTGTTTATTTGAGAATTTCAAATTGACAACTTCAAATTGAAGTATAGTTAACAATTTGGAATTTTTAGTTTTAAGTTGTTTATTTGAGAATTACAAATTGACAACTTCAAATTGAAGTATAGTTAACAATTTGTAATTTTAGTTTTAAATTGTTTATTTGAGAATTTCAAATTGACAACTTCAAATTTGAGTATAGTTAACGATTTGTAATTTTAGTTCTAAATTGTTTATTTGAGAATTTCAAATTGACAACTTCAAATTGAAGTATAGTTAACAATTTGGAATTTTTAGTTCTAAATTGTTTATTTGAGAATTTCAAATTGACAACTTCAAATTGAAGTATAGTTTACAATTTGAAACTATCAGTTCTAAATTGTTTATTTGAGAATTTCAAATTGACAACTTCAAATTGAAGTATAGTTAACAATTTGGAATTTTTAGTTTTAATTTGTTTATTTGAGAATTTCAAATTGACAACTTCAAATTGAAGTATAGTTAACAATTTGTAATTTTAGTTCTAAATTATTTATTTTAGAATTACAAATTGACAACTTCAAATTGAAGTATAGTTAACAATTGGTAATTTTTAGTTCTACATTGTTTATTTGAGAATTTCAAATTGAAAACTTCAAATTGAAGTATAGTTAACAATTTGAACTATCAGTTCTAAATTATTTATTTGAGAATTTCAAATTGACAACTTTAAATTGATGTATAGTTAACAATTTGAATTTTAGTTCTAGATTGTTTATTTGAGATATTCAAATTGACAACTTCAAATTGAAGTATAGTTAACAATTTGAAATTTTAGTTCTAAATTGTTTATTTGAGAATTTCAAATTGACAACTTCATATTGAAGTATATTTAACAATTTGAAACTATCAGTTCTAAATTGTTTATTTGAGAATTTCAAATTGACAACTTCAAATTGCAGTATAGTTAACAATTTGTAATTTTTAGTTCTAAATTATTTATTTTGAATTTCAAATTGACAACTTCAAATTGAAGTATAGTTAACAATTTGTAATTTTAGTTCTACATTGTTTATTTGAGAATTTCAAATTGAAAACTTCAAATTGAAGTATAGTTAACAATTTGAAACTATCAGTTCTAAATTATTTATTTGAGAATTTTAAATTGACAAATTCAAATTGAAGTATAGTTACAATTTGTAATGTTTAGTACTAAATTGTTTATTTGAGAATTTCAAATTGACAACTTCAAATTGAAGTATAGTTAACAATTTGAAACTATCAGTTCTAAATTGTTTATTTGAGAATTTCAAATTGACAACTTCAAATTAAAGTATAGTTAACAATTTGTAATTTTTAGTTCTAAATTGTTTATTTGAGAATTTCAAATTGACAACTTCAAATTGAAGTATAGTTAACAATTTGTAATTTTTAGTTCTAAATTGTTTATTTGAGAATTTCAAATTGACAACTTCAAATTGAAGTATAGTTAACAATTTGAAACTATCAGTTCTAAATTGTTTATTTGAGAATTTCAAATTGACAAATTCAAATTGAAGTATAGTTACAATTTGTAATTTTTAGTTCTAAATTGTTTATTTGAGAATTTCAAATTGACAACTTTAAATTGCAGTATAGTTAACGATTTGAAACTATCAGTTCAAAATTGTTTATTTGAGAATTTCAAATTGACAACTTCAAATTGAAGTATAGTTAACAATTTGGAATTTTTAGTTCTAAATTGTTTATTTGAGAATTACAAATTGACAACTTCAAATTGAAGTATAGTTAACAATTTGTAATTTTTAGTTTTAAATTGTTTATTTGAGAATTTCAAATTGACAACTTCAAATTTGAGTATAGTTAACGATTTGTAATTTTAGTTCTAAATTGTTTATTTGAGAATTTCAAATTGACAACTTCAAATTGAAGTATAGTTAATAATTTGAATTTTTAGTTCTAAATTGTTTATTTGAGAATTTCAAATTGACAACTTCAAATTGAAGTATAGTTTACAATTTGAAACTATCAGTTCTAAATTGTTTATTTGAGAATTTCAAATTGACAACTTCAAATTGAAGTATAGTTAACAATTTGGAATTTTTAGTTTTAATTTGTTTATTTGAGAATTTCAAATTGACAACTTCAAATTGAAGTATAGTTAACAATTTGTAATTTTTAGTTTTAAATTGTTTATTTGAGAATTTCAAATTGACAACTTCAAATTGGAGTATAGTTAACGATTTGTAATTTTAGTTCTAAATTGTTTATTTGAGAATTTCAAATTCACAACTTCACATTGAAGTATAGTTAACAATTTGGAATTTTAGTTCTAAATTGTTTATTTGAGAATTTCAAATTGACAACTTCAAATTGAAGTATAGTTAACAATTTGTAATTTTAGTTCTAAATTGTTTATTTGAGAATTTCAAATTGACAACTTCAAATTGAAGTATTGTTAACAATTTGGAATTTTAGTTCTAAATTGTTTATTTGAGAATTTCAAATTGACAAATTCAAATTGAAGTATAGTTACAATTTGTAATTTTAGTTCTAAATTGTTTATTTGAGAATTTCAAATTGACAACTTCAAATTGAAGTATAGTTAACAATTTGTAATTTTAGTTCTAAATTATTTATTTGAGAATTTCAAATTGACAACTTCAAATTGAAGTATAGGTAACAATTTGGAATTTTAGTTCTAAATTGTTTATTTGAGAATTTCAAATTGACAACTTCAAATTGAAGTATAGTTAACAATTTGGAATTTTAGTTCTAAATTGTTTATTTGAGAATTACAAATTGAAAACTTCAAATTGAAGTATAGTTAACAATTTGTAATTTTTAGTTCTAAATTGTTTATTTCAGAATTTCAAATTGGCTACTTCAAATTTGAGTATAGTTAACGATTTGTAATTTTTAGTTCTAAATTGTTTATTTGAGAATTTCAAATTGACAACTTCAAATTGAAGTATAGTTAACAATTTGGAATTTTAGTTCTAAATTGTTTATTTGAGAATTTCAAATTGACAACTTCAAATTGAAGTATAGTTAACAATTTGGAATTTTAGTTCTAAATTGTTTATTTGAGAATTTCAAATTGACAACTTCAAATTGAAGTATAGCTAACAATTTGAAACTATCAGTTCTAAATTGTTTATTTGAGAATTTCAAATTGACAACTTCAAATTGAAGTATAGTTAACAATTTGGAATTTTTAGTTTTAAATTGTTTATTTGAGAATTTCAAATTGACAACTTCAAATTGAAGTATAGTTAACAATTTGAAATTTGTTAGTTCTAAATTGTTTATTTGAGAATTTCAAATTGACAACTTCAAATTGAAGTGTAGTTAACAATTTGAAACTATCAGTTCTAAATTGTTTATTTGAGAATTTCAAATTTACAACTTCAAATTGAAGTATAGTTACAATTTGTAATTTTTAGTTCTAAATTGTTTATTTGAGAATTTCAAATGTACAACTTCAAATTGAAGTATAGTTAACAATTTGAAACTATCAGTTCTAAATTGTTTATTTCAGAATTTCAAATTGACAACTTCAAATTGAAGTATAGTTAACAATTTGGAATTTTTAGTTCTAAATTGTTTATTTGAGAATTTCAAATTTACAACTTCAAATTGAAGTATAGTTAACAATTTGAAACTATCAGTTCTAAATTGTTTATTTGAGAATTTCAAATTGACAAATTCAAATTGAAGTATAGTTACAATTTGTAATTTTTAGTTCTAAATTGTTTATTTGAGAATTTCAAATTTACAACTTCAAATTGAAGTATAGTTAACAATTTGAAACTATCAGTTTTAATTGTTTATTTGAGAATTTCAAATTGACAAATTCAAATTGAAGTATAGTTAACAATTTGTAATTTTTAGTTTTAAATTGTTTATTTGAGAATTTCAAATTGGCAACTTCAAATTTGAGTATAGTTAACGATTTGTAATTTTTAGTTCTAAATTGTTTATTTGAGAATTTCAAATTGACAACTTCAAATTGAAGTATAGTTAACAATTAGGAATTTTTAGTTCTAAATTGTTTATTTGAGAATTTCAAATTGACAACTTCAAATTGAAGTATAGTTAACAATTTGTAATTTTTAGTTCTAAATTGTTAATTTGAGAATTTAAAATTGACAACTTCAAATTGAAGTATAGTTAACAATTTGAAACTACCAGTTCTAAATTGTTTATTTGAGATATTCAAATTGACAACTTCAAATTGAAGTATAGTTAACAATTTGAAATTTTTAGTTCTAAATTGTTTATTTGAGAATTTCAAATTGACAACTTCAAATTGAAGTATAGTTAACAATTTGTAATTTTTAGTTCTAAATTGTTTATTTGAGAATTTCAAATTGACAACTTCAAATTGCGGTATAGTTAACAAATTGTAATTTTTAGTTCTAAATTATTTATTTTAGAATTACAAATTGACAACTTCAAATTGAAGTATAGCTAACAATTGGTAATTTTTAGTTCTACATTGTTTATTTGAGAATTTCAAATTGAAAACTTCAAATTGAAGTATAGTTAACAATTTGAACTATCAGTTCTAAATTATTTATTTGAGAATTTCAAATTGACAACTTTAAATTGATGTATAGTTAACAATTTGAATTTTTAGTTCTAAATTGTTTATTTGAGATATTCAAATTGACAACTTCAAATTGAAGTATAGTTAACAATTTGAAATTTTTAGTTTTAAATTGTTTATTTGAGAATTTCAAATTGACAACTTCATATTGAAGTATATTTAACAATTTGAAACTATCAGTTCTAAATTGTTTATTTGAGAATTTCAAATTGACAACTTCAAATTGTAGTATAGTTAACAATTTGTAATTTTTAGTTCTAAATTATTTATTTTAGAATTTCAAATTGACAACTTCAAATTGAAGTATAGTTAACAATTTGTAATTTTTAGTTCTACATTGTTTATTTGAGAATTTCAAATTGAAAACTTCAAATTGAAGTATAGTTAACAATTTGAAACTATCAGTTCTAAATTATTTATTTGAGAATTTCAAATTGACAAATTCAAATTGAAGTATAGTTAACAATTTGTAATTTTTAGTTCTACATTGTTTATTTGAGAATTTCAAATTGACAACTTGAAATTGAAGTATAGTTAACAATTTGAAACTATCAGTTCTAAATTGTTTATTTGAGAATTTCAAATTGACAAATTCAAATTGAAGTATAGTTACAATTTGTAATTTTTAGTTCTAAATTGTTTATTTGAGAATTTCAAATTGACAACTTCAAATTGAAGTATAGTTAACAATTTGGAATTTTTAGTTCTAAATTGTTTATTTGAGAATTTCAAATTGACAACTTCAAATTGAAGTATAGTTAACAATTTGGAATTTTTAGTTCTAAATTGTTTATTTGAGAATTTCAAATTGACAACTTCAAATTGAAGTATAGTTAACAATTTGTAATTTTTAGTTCTAAATTGTTTATTTGAGAATTTCAAATTGACAACTTTAAATTGCAGTATAGTTAACGATTTGAAACTATCAGTTCAAAATTGTTTATTTGAGAATTTCAAATTGACAACTTCTAATTGAAGTATAGTTAACAATTTGGAATTTTTAGTTTTAAATTGTTTATTTGAGAATTACAAATTGACAACTTCAAATTGAAGTATAGTTAACAATTTGTAATTTTTAGTTTTAAATTGTTTATTTGAGAATTTCAAATTGACAACTTCAAATTTGAGTATAGTTAACGATTTGTAATTTTTAGTTCTAAATTGTTTATTTGAGAATTTCAAATTGACAACTTCAAATTGAAGTATAGTTAACAATTTGGAATTTTTAGTTTTAATTTGTTTATTTGAGAATTTCAAATTGACAACTTCAAATTGAAGTATAGTTAACAATTTGTAATTTTTAGTTTTAAATTGTTTATTTGAGAATTTCAAATTGACAACTTCAAATTGGAGTATAGTTAACGATTTGTAATTTTTAGTTCTAATTTATTTATTTGAGAATTTCAATTTGACAACTTCAAATTGAAGTATAGTTAACAATTTGTAATTTTTAGTTCTAAATTGTTTATTTGAGAATTTCAAATTGACAACTTCAAATTGAAGTATAGTTAACAATTTGGAATTTTTAGTTCTAAATTGTTTATTTGAGAATTTCAAATTGACAACTTCAAAATGAAGTATAGTTAACAATTTGTAATTTTTAGTTCTAAATTGTTTATTTGAGAATTTCAAATTGACAACTTCAAATTGAAGTATAGTTAACAATTTGAAACTATTAGTTCTAAATTGTTTATTTGAGAATTTCAAATTGACAACTTCAAATTGCAGTATAGTTAACAATTTGTAATTTTTAGTTCTACATTGTTTATTTGAGAATTTCAAATAATCTTCAAATTGAAGTATAGTTAACAATTTGAAACAATCAGTTCTAAATTGTTTATTTGAGAATTGCAAATTGACAACTTCAAATTGAAGTATAGTTAACAATTTGGAATTTTTAGTTCTAAATTGTTTATTTGAGAATTTCAAATTGACAACTTCAAATTGAAGTATAGTTAACAATTTGTAATTTTTAGTTCTAAATTGTTTATTTGAGAATTTAAAATTGACAACTTCAAATTGAAGTATAGTTAACAATTTGAAACTATCAGTTCTAAATTGTTTATTTGAGAATTTCAAATTGACAACTTCAAATTAAAGTATAGTTAACAATTTGTAATTTTTAGTTCTAAATTGTTTATTTGAGAATTTCAAATTGACAACTTCAAATTGAAGTATAGTTAACAATTTGAAACTATCAGTTCTAAATTTTTTATTTGAAAATTTCAATTGACAACTTCAAATTGAAGTGTAGTTAACAATTTGTAATTTTAGTTCTAAATTGTTTATTTGAGAATTTCAAATTGACAACTTCAAATTGAAGTATAGTTAACAATTTGTAATTTTTAGTTCTAAATTGTTTATTTGAGAATTTCAAATTGACAACTTCAAATTGAAGTATAGTTAACAATTTGAAACTATTAGTTCTAAATTGTTTATTTGAGAATTTCAAATTGACAACTTCAAATTGCAGTATAGTTAACAATTTGAAATTTTTTAGTTCTACATTGTTTATTTGAGAATTTCAAATAATCTTCAAATTGAAGTATAGTTAACAATTTGAAACAATCAGTTCTAAATTGTTTATTTGAGAATTGCAAATTGACAACTTCAAATTGAAGTATAGTTAACAATTTGGAATTTTAGTTCTAAATTGTTTATATGAGGATTTCAAATTGACAACTTCAATTTGAAGTATAGTTAACAATTTGTAATTTTAGTTCTAAATTGTTTATTTGAGAATTTCAAATTCACAACTTCACATTGAAGTATAGTTAACAATTTGGAATTTTTAGTTCTAAATTGTTTATTTGAGAATTTCAAATTGACAACTTCAAATTGAAGTATAGTTAACAATTTGTAATTTTTAGTTCTAAATTGTTTATTTGAGAATTTCAAATTGACAACTTCAAATTGAAGTATAGTTAACAATTTGGAATTTTTAGTTCTAAATTGTTTATTTGAGAATTTCAAATTGACAACTTCAAATTGAAGTATAGTTAACAATTTGAAACTATCAGTTCTAAATTGTTTATTTGAGAATTTCAAATTGACAACTTCAAATTGAAGTATAGTTAACAATTTGTAATTTTTAGTTCTAAATTGTTTATTTGAGAATTTCAAATTGACAACTTCAAATTGAAGTATAGTTAACAATTTAAAACTATCAGTTCTAAATTGTTTATTTGAGAATTTCAAGTTGACAACTTCAAATTGAAGTGTAGTTAACAATTTGGAATTTTTAGTTCTAAATTGTTTATTTCAGAATTTCAAATTGACAACTTCAAATTGAAGTATAGTTAACAATTTGGAATTTTTAGTTCTAAATTGTTTATTTGAGAATTTCAAATTGACAACTTCAAATTGAAGTATAGTTAACAATTTGGAATTTTAGTTCTAAATTGTTTATTTGAAAAATTCAAAGTGACAACTTCAAATTGCAGTATAGTTAACGATTTGAAACTATCAGTTCTAAATTGTTTATTTGAGAATTTCAAGTTGACAACTTCAAATTGAAGTATAGTTAACAATTTGGAATTTTTAGTTTTAAATTGTTTATTTGAGAATTACAAATTGACAACTTCAAATTGAAGTATAGTTAACAATTTGTAATTTTTAGTTTTAAATTGTTTATTTGAGAATTTCAAATTGACAACTTCAAATTTGAGTATAGTTAACGATTTGTAATTTTAGTTTTAAATTGTTTATTTGAGAATTTCAAATTGACAACTTCAAATTGAAGTATAGTTAACAATTTGTAATTTTTAGTTTTAAATTGTTTATTTGAGAATTTCAAATTGACAACTTCAAATTGGAGTATAGTTAACGATTTGTAATTTTTAGTTCTAAATTGTTTATTTGAGAATTTCAAATTGACAACTTCAAAGTGAAGTATAGTTAACAATTTGTAATTTTTAGTTCTAAATTGTTTATTTGAGAATTTCAAATTGACAACTTCAAATTGAAGTATAGTTAACAATTTGGAATTTTTAGTTCTAAATTGTTTATTTGAGAATTTCAAATTGACAACTTCAAATTGAAGTATAGTTAACAATTTGTAATTTTTAGTTCTAAATTGTTTATTTGAGAATTTCAAATTGACAACTTCAAATTGAAGTATAGTTAACAATTTGTAATTTTTAGTTCTAAATTGTTTATTTGAGAATTTCAAATAAACTTCAAATTGAAATATAGTTAACAATTTGAAACAATCAGTTCTTAATTGTTTATTTAAGAATTTCAAATTGACAACTTCAAATTGAAGTATAGTTAACAATTTGGAATTTTAGTTCTAAATTGTTTATTTGAGAATTTCAAAGTGACAACTTCAAATTGAAGTATAGTTAACAATTTGAAATTTTAGTTTTAAATTGTTTATTTGAGAATTTCAAATTGACAACTTCATATTGAAGTATATTTAACAATTTGAAACTATCAGTTCTAATTTGTTTATTTGAGAATTTCAAATTGACAACTTCAAATTGCAGTATAGTTAACAATTTGTAATTTTAGTTCTAAATTATTTATTTTAGAATTTCAAATTGACAACTTCAAATTGAAGTATAGTTAACAATTTGTAATTTTAGTTCTACATTGTTTATTTGAGAATTTCAAATTGAAAACTTCAAATTGAAGTATAGTTAACAATTTGAAACTATCAGTTCTAAATTATTTATTTGAGCATTTCAAATTGACAAATTCAAATTGAAGTATAGTTAACAATTTGTAATTTTTAGTTCTAAATTGTTTATTTGAGAATTTCAAATTGACAACTTCAAATTGAAGTATAGTTAACAATTTGAAACTATCAGTTCTAAATTGTTTATTTGAGAATTTCAAATTGACAAATTCAAATTGAAGTATAGTTACAATTTGTAATTTTTAGTTCTAAATTGTTTATTTGAGAATTTCAAATTTACAACTTCAAATTGAAGTATAGTTAAAAATTTTGGGAAATTTTTTAGTTCTAAATTGTTTATTTGAGAATTTCAAATTGACAACTTCAAATTGAAGTATAGTTAACAATTTGGAATTTTAGTTCTAAATTGTTTATTTGAGAATTTCAAATTGACAACTTCAAATTGAAGTATAGTTAACAATTTGTAATTTTTAGTTCTAAATTGTTTATTTGAGAATTTCAAATTGACAACTTTAAATTGCAGTATAGTTAACGATTTGAAACTATCAGTTCAAAATTGTTTATTTGAGAATTTCAAATTGACAACTTCAAATTGAAGTATAGTTAACAATTTGGAATTTTAGTTTTAAATTGTTTATTTGAGAATTACAAATTGACAACTTCAAATTGAAGTATAGTTAACAATTTGTAATTTTTAGTTTTAAATTGTTTATTTGAGAATTTCAAATTGACAACTTCAAATTTGAGTATAGTTAACGATTTGTAATTTTTAGTTCTAAATTGTTTATTTGAGAATTTCAAATTGACAACTTCAAATTGAAGTATAGTTAGCAATTTGAATTTTTAGTACTAAATTGTTTATTTGAGAATTTCAAATTGACAACTTCAAATTGAAGTATAGTTAACAATTTGAAACTATCAGTTCTAAATTGTTTATTTGAGAATTTCAAATTGACAACTTCAAATTGAAGTATAGTTAACAATTTGGAATTTTTAGTTTTAATTTGTTTATTTGAGAATTTCAAATTGACAACTTCAAATTGAAGTATAGTTAACAATTTGTAATTTTTAGTTTTAAATTGTTTATTTGAGAATTTCAAATTGACAACTTCAAATTGGAGTATAGTTAACGATTTGTAATTTTTAGTTCTAATTTATTTATTTGAGAATTTCAATTTGACAACTTCAAATTGAAGTATAGTTAACAATTTGTAATTTTTAGTTCTAAATTGTTTATTTGAGAATTTCAAATTGACAACTTCAAATTGAAGTATAGTTAACAATTTGGAATTTTTAGTTCTAAATTGTTTATTTGAGAATTTCAAATTGACAACTTCAAAATGAAGTATAGTTAACAATTTGTAATTTTTAGTTCTAAATTGTTTATTTGAGAATTTCAAATTGACAACTTCAAATTGAAGTATAGTTAACAATTTGAAACTATTAGTTCTAAATTGTTTATTTGAGAATTTCAAATTGACAACTTCAAATTGCAGTATAGTTAACAATTTGTAATTTTTAGTTCTACATTGTTTATTTGAGAATTTCAAATAATCTTCAAATTGAAGTATAGTTAACAATTTGAAACAATCAGTTCTAAATTGTTTATTTGAGAATTGCAAATTGACAACTTCAAATTGAAGTATAGTTAACAATTTGGAATTTTTAGTTCTAAATTGTTTATTTGAGAATTTCAAATTGACAACTTCAAATTGAAGTATAGTTAACAATTTGGAATTTTTAGTTCTAAATTGTTTATTTCAGAATTTCAAATTGACAACTTCAAATTGAAGTATAGTTAACAATTTGGAATTTTTAGTTCTAAATTGTTTATTTCAGAATTTCAAATTGACAACTTCAAATTGAAGTATAGTTAACAATTTGGAATTTTTAGTTCTAAATTGTTTATTTGAGAATTTCAAATTGACAACTTCAAATTGAAGTATAGTTAACAATTTGGAATTTTTAGTTCTAAATTGTTTATTTGAGAATTTCAAATTGACAACTTCAAATTGAAGTATAGTTAACAATTTGTAATTTTTAGTTTTAAATTGTTTATTTGAGAATTTCAAATTGACAACTTCAAATTGAAGTATAGTTAACAATTTGTAATTTTAGTTTTAAATTGTTTATTTGAGAATTTCAAATTGACAACTTCAAATTGAAGTATAGTTAACAATTTGTAATTTTAGTTCTAAATTGTTTATTTGAGAATTTCAAATTGACAACTTCAAATTGAAGTATAGTTAACAATTTGGAATTTTAGTTCTAAATTGTTATTTGAGAATTTCAAATTGACAACTTCAAATTGAAGTATAGTTAACAATTTGTAATTTTTAGTTCTAAATTGTTTATTTGAGAATTTCAAATTGACAACTTCAAATTGAAGTATAGTTAACAATTTGTAATTTTTAGTTCTAAATTATTTATTTCAGAATTTCAAATTGACAACTTCAAATTGAAGTATAGTTAACAATTTGAAATTTAAGTTCTAAATTGTTTATTTCAGAATTTCAAATTGACAACTTCAAATTGAAGTATAGTTAAAAATTTGGAATTTTTAGTTCTAAATTGTTTATTTAAGAATTTCAAATTGACAACTTCAAATTGAAGTATAGTTAACAATTTGTAATTTTAGTTCTAAATTGTTTATTTGAGAATTTAAAATTGACAACTTCAAATTGAAGTATAGTTAAAAATTTGAAACTATCAGTTCTAAATTGTTTATTTGAGAATTTCAAATTGACAACTTCAAATTAAAGTATAGTTAACAATTTGTAATTTTTAGTTCTAAATTGTTTATTTGAGAATTTCAAATTGACAACTTTAAATTGAAGTATAGTTAACAATTTGTAATTTTAGTTCTAAATTGTTTATTTGAGAATTTCAAATTGACAACTTCAAATTAAAGTATAGTTAACAATTTGTAATTTTTAGTTCTAAATTATTTATTTCAGAATTTCAAATTGACAACTTCAAATTGAAGTATAGTTAACCATTTGAAACTATCAGTTCTAAATTGTTTATTGGAGAATTTCAATTGACAACTTCAAATTGAAGTATAGTTTACAATTTGGAATTTTAGTTCTAAATTGTTTATTTGAGAATTTCAAATTGACAACTTCAAATTGAAGTATAGTTAACAATTTGAATTTTAGTTCTAAATTGTTTATTTAGAATTTCAAATTGACAACTTCAAATTGAAGTATAGTTAAAAATTTTGGGAAATTTTTTAGTTCTAAATTGTTTATTTGAGAATTTCAAATTGACAACTTCAAATTGCAGTATAGTTAACAATTTGAAACTTTCAGTTCTAAATTGTTTATTTGAGAATTTCAAATTGACAACTTCAAATTGAAGTATAGTTAACAATTTGAAATTATCAGTTCTAAATTGTTTATTTGAGAATTTCAAATTGACAACTTCAAATTGAAGTATAGTTAACAATTTGGAATTTTAGTTTTAAATTGTTTATTTGAGAATTTCAAATTGACAACTTCAAATTGAAGTATAGTTAACAATTTGTAATTTTAGTTCTAAATTGTTTATTTGAGAATTTCAAATTGACAACTTCAAATTGAAGTATAGTTAACAATTTGTAATTTTAGTTCTAAATTGTTTATTTGAGAATTTCAAATTGACAACTTCAAATTGAAGTATAGTTAACAATTTGTAATTTTAGTTCTAAATTGTTTATTTGAGAATTTCAAATTGACAACTTCAAATTGAAGTATAGTTAACAATTTGGAATTTTAGTTCTAAATTGTATATTTGAGAATTTCAAATTGACAACTTCAAATTGAAGTATAGTTAACAATTTGTAATTTTAGTTCTAAATTGTTTATTTGAGAATTTCAAATTGACAACTTCAAATTGAAGTATAGTTAACAATTTGTAATTTTAGTTCTAAATTGTTTATTTGAGAATTTCAAATTGACAACTTCAAATTGAAGTATAGTTAACAATTTGAATTTTTAGTTCTAAATTGTTTATTTGAGAATTTCAAATTGACAACTTCAAATTGAAGTATAGTTAACAATTTGGAATTTTAGTTCTAAATTGTTTATTTGAGAATTTCAAATTGACAACTTCAAATTGAAGTATAGTTAACAATTTGTAATTTTAGTTCTAAATTGTTTATTTGAGAATTTCAAATTGACAACTTCAAATTGAAGTATAGTTAACAATTTGAAACTATCAGTTCTAAATTGTTTATTTGAGAATTTCAAATTGACAACTTCAAATTGAAGTATAGTTAACAATTTGAATTTTAGTTCTAAATTGTTTATTTGAGAATTTCAAATTGACAACTTCAAATTGAAGTATAGTTAACAATTTGTAATTTTTAGTTCTAAATTGTTTATTTGAGAATTTCAAATTGACAACTTCAAATTGAAGTATAGTTAACAATTTGTAATTTTTAGTTCTAAATTGTTTATTTGAGAATTTCAAATTGACAACTTCAAATTGAAGTATAGTTAACAATTTGAAACTATCAGTTCTAAATTGTTTATTTGAGAATTTCAAATTGACAACTTCAAATTGAAGTATAGTTAACAATTTGGAATTTTTAGTTCTAAATTGTTTATTTGAGAATTTCAAATTGACAACTTCAAATTGAAGTATAGTTAACAATTTGGAATTTTAGTTCTAAATTGTTTATTTGAGAATTTCAAATTGACAACTTCAAATTGAAGTATAGTTAACAATTTGTAATTTTTAGTTCTAAATTGTTTATTTGAGAATTTCAAATTGACAACTTCAAATTGAGTATAGTTAACGATTTGAATATTTAGTTCTAAATTGTTTATTTGAGAATTTCAAATTGACAACTTCAAATTGAAGTATAGTTAACAATTTGAATTTTAGTTCTAAATTGTTTATTTGAGAGTTTCAAATTGACAACTTCAAATTGAAGTATAGTTAACAATTTGTAATTTTAGTTCTAAATTGTATATTTGAGAATTTCAAATTGACAACTTCAAATTGAAGTATAGTTAACAATTTGTAATTTTTAGTTCTAAATTGTTTATTTGAGGATTTCAAATTGACAACTTCAAATTGAAGTATAGTTAACAATTTGTAATTTTAGTTCTACATTGTTTATTTGAGAATTTCAAATAAACTTCAAATTGAAGTATAGTTAACAATTTGAAACAATCAGGTTCTAAATTGTTTATTTGAGAATTTCAAATTGACAACTTCAAATTGAAGTATAGTTAACAATTTGGAATTTTTAGTTCTAAATTGTTTATTTGAGAATTTCAAATTGACAACTTCAAATTGAAGTATAGTTAACAATTTGTAATTTTTAGTTCTAAATTGTTTATTTGAGAATTTAAATTGACAACTTCAAATTCAAGTATAGTTAACAATTTGAAACTATCAGTTCTAAATTTTTTATTTGAGAATTTCAAATTGACAACTTCAAGTTAAAGTATAGTTAACAATTTGTAATTTTTAGTTCTAAATTGTTTATTTGAGAATTTCAAATTGACAACTTTAAATTGAAGTATAGTTAACAATTTGTAATTTTTAGTTCTAAATTGTTTATTTGAGAATTTCAAATTGACAACTTCAAATTAAAGTATAGTTAACAATTTGTAATTTTTAGTTCTAAATTGTTTATTTGAGAATTTCAAATTGACAACTTCAAATTGAAGTATAGTTAACAATTTGAAACTATCAGTTCTAAATTGTTTATTTGAGAATTTCAAATTGACAACTTCAAATTGAAGTATAGTTTACAATTTGGAATTTTTAGTTCTAAATTGTTTATTTGAGAATTTCAAATTGACAACTTCAAATTGAAGTATAGTTAACAATTTGGAATTTTTAGTTCTAAATTGTTTATTTGAGAATTTCAAAGTGACAACTTCAAAATGCAGTATAGTTAACGATTTGAAACTATCCGTTCTAAATTGTTTATTTGAGAATTTCAAATTGACAACTTCAAATTGAAGTATAGTTAACAATTTGTAATTTTTAGTTCTAAATTGTTTATTTGAGAATTTAAAATTGACAACTTCAAATTGAAGTATAGTTAACAATTTGAAACTATCAGTTCTAAATTGTTTATTTGAGAATTTCAAATTGACAACTTCAAGTTAAAGTATAGTTAACAATTTGTAATTTTAGTTCTAAATTGTTTATTTGAGAATTTCAAATTGACAACTTCAAATTGAAGTATAGTTTACAATTTGGAATTTTAGTTCTAAATTGTTTATTTGAGAATTTCAAATTGACAACTTCAAATTGAAGTATAGTTAACAATTTGGAATTTTAGTTCTAAATTGTTTATTTGAGAATTTCAAATTGACAACTTCAAATTGAAGTATAGTTAACAATTTGAATTTTTAGTTCTAAATTGTTTATTTGAGAATTTCAAATTGACAACTTCAAATTGAAGTATAGTTAACAATTTGTAATTTTAGTTCTAAATTGTTTATTTGGAATTTCAAATTGACAACTTCAAATTGAAGTATAGTTAACAATTTGTAATTTTTAGTTCTAAATTGTTTATTTGAGAATTTCAAATTGACAACTTCAAATTGAAGTATAGTTAACAATTTGTAATTTTAGTTCTAAATTGTTTATTTGAGAATTTCAAATTCACAACTTCAAATTGCAGTATAGTTAACAATTTGAAACTATCAGATCTAAATTGTTTATTTGAGAATTTCAAATTGACAACTTCAAATTACAGTATAGTGAACAATTTGGAATTTTTAGTTCTATATTGTTTATTTGAAAATTTCAAATTGACAACTTCAAATTGAAGTATAGTTAACAATTTGAAACTATCAGTTCTAAATTGTTTATTTGAGAATTTCAATTAACAACTTCAAATTAAAGTATAGTTAACAATTTGTAATTTTAGTTCTAAATTGTTTATTTGAGAATTTTAAATTGACAACTTCAAATTGAAGTATAGTTAACAATTTGAAACTATCAGTTCTAAATTGTTTATTTGAGAATTTCAAATAGACAACTTCAAATTGAAGTATAGTTAACAATTTGGAATTTTTAGTTCTAAATTGTTTATTTGAGAATTTCAAATTGACAACTTCAAATTGAAGTATAGTTTACAATTTGGAATTTTTAGTTCTAAATTGTTTATTTGAGAATTTCAAATTGACAACTTCAAATTGACGTATAGTTAACAATTTGGAATTTTAGTTCTAAATTGTTTATTTGAGAATTTCAAAGTGACAACTTCAAAATGCAGTATAGTTAACGATTTGAAACTATCGGTTCTAAATTGTTTATTTGAGAATTTCAAATTGACAACTTCAAATTGAAGTATAGTTAACAATTTGTAATTTTTAGTTCTAAATTGTTTATTTGAGAATTTAAAATTGACAACTTCAAATTGAAGTATAGTTAACAATTTGAAACTATCAGTTCTAAATTGTTTATTTGAGAATTTCAAATTGACAACTTCAAATTAAAGTATAGTTAACAATTTGAAACTATCAGTTCTAAATTGTTTATTTGAGAATTTCAAATTGACAACTTCAAATTGAAGTATAGTTAACAACTTGTAATTTTTAGTTCTTAATTGTATATTTGAGAATTTCAAATTGACAACTTCAAATTGCAGTATAGTTAAGAATTTGGAATTTTAGTTCTATATTGTTTATTTCAGAATTTCAAATTGACAACTTCAAATTGAAGTATAGTTTACAATTTGGAATTTTAGTTCTAAATTGTTTATTTGAGAATTTCAAATTGACAACTTCAAATTGAAGTATAGTTAACAATTTGGAATTTTAGTTCTAAATTGTTTATTTGAGAATTTCAAATAGACAACTTCAAATTGAAGTATAGTTAACAATTTGAAACTATCAGTTCTAAATTGTTTATTTGAGAATTTCAAATTTACAACTTCAAATTGAAGTATAGTTAACAATTTGGAGTTTTAGTTCTAAATTGTATATTTGAGAATTTTAAATTGACAACTTCAAATTGAAGTATAGTTAACAATTTGAAACTATCAGTTCTAAATTGTTTATTTGAGAATTTCAAATTGACAACTTCAAATTGAAGTATAGTTAATAATTTGGAATTTTTAGTTCTAAATTGTTTATTTCAGAATTTCAAATTGACAACTTCAAATTGAAGTATAGTTAACAATTTGGAATTTTAGTTCTAAATTGTTTATTTGAGAATTTCAAATTGACATCTTCAAATTGAAGTATAGTTAACAATTTGAAACTATCAGTTCTAAATTGTTTATTTGAGAATTTCAAATTGACAACTTCAAACTGAAGTATAGTTATCAATTTGTAATTTTAGTTCTAAATTGTTTATTTGAGAATTTCAAATTGACAACTTCAAATTGAAGTATAGTTAACAATTTGAAACTATCAGTTCTAAATTGTTTATTTGCAAATTTCAAATTGACAACTTCAAATTGAAGTATAGTTAACAATTTGTAATTTTTAGTTCTAAATTGTTTATTTGAGATTTTCAATTGACAACTTCAAATTGAAGTATAGTTAACAATTTGAAACTATCAGTTCTAAATTGTTTATTTGAGAATTTCAAATTGACAACTTCAAATTGAAGTATTGTTAACAATTTGAAACTATCAGTTCTAAATTGTTTATTTGAGAATTTCAAATTGACAACTTCAAATTGAAGTATAGTTAATAATTTGTAGTTTTAGTTCTAAATTGTTTATTTGAGAATTTCAAATTGACAACTTCAAATTGAAGTATAGTTAACAATTTGAAATTATCAGTTCTAAATTGTTTATTTGAGAATTTCAAATTGACAACTTGAAATAGAAGTATAGTTAACAATTTTAAACTATCAGTTCTAAATTGTTTATTTGAGAATTTCAAATTGACAACTTCAAATTGAAGTATAGTTAACAATTTGTAATTTTTAGTTCTAAATTTTTTATTTGAGAATTTCAAATTGACAACTTCAAATTGAAGTATAGTTAACAATTTGTAATTTTAGTTCTAAATTGTTTATTTGAGAATTTCAAATTGACAACTTCAAATTGAAGAATAATTAACAATTTGGAATTTTTAGTTCTAAATTATTTATTTGAGAATTTCAAATGACAACTTCAAATTGAAGTTTAGTTAACAATTTGAAACTATCAGTTTTAAATTGTATATTTGAGAATTTCAAATTGACAACTTCAAATTGCAGTATAGTTAACAATTTGTAATTTTTAGTTCTAAATTATTTATTTGAGAATTTCAAATTGACAACTTCAAATTGAAGTATAGTTAACAATTTGGAATTTTAGTTCTAAATTGTTTATTTGACAATTTTAAATTGACAACTTCAAATTGAAGTATAGGTAATAATTTGAAACTATCAGTTCTAAATTGTTTATTTGAGAATTTCAAATTGACAATTTCAAATTGAAGTATGGGTTAATAATTTGAAACTATCAGTTCTAAATTGTTTATTTGAGAATTTCAAATTGACAACTTCAAATTGAAGTATAGTTAACAATTTGTAATTTTAGTTCTAAATTGTTTATTTGAGAATTTCAAATTGACAACTTCAAATTGAAGTATAGTTAACAATTTGATACTATCAGTTCTAAATTGTTTATCTGAGAATTTCAAATTGACAATTTCAAATTGAACTATAGTTAATAATTTGTAGTTTTTAGTTCTAAATTGTTTATTTGAGAATTTCAAATTGACAACTTCAAATTGAAGTATAGTTAACAATTTGAAACTATCAGTTCTAAATTGTTTATTTGAGAATTTCAAATTGACAACTTCAAATTGAAGTATAGTTAACAATTTGAAACTATCAGTTCTAAATTATTTATTTGAGAATTTCAAATTGACAACTTCAAATTGAAGTATAGTTAACAATTTGAAACTATCAGTTCTAAATTGTTTATTTGAGAATTTCAAGTTGACAACTTCAAATTGAATTATAGTTAACAATTTGAAACTATCAGTTCTAAATTGTTTATTTGAGCATTTCAAATTGACAACTTCAAATTGAAGTATAGTTAACAATTTGAAATTTTAGTTCTAAATTGTTTATTTGAGAATTTCAAATTGACAACTTCAAATTGAAGTATAGTTAACAATTTGAAACTATCAGTTCTAAATTGTTTATTTGAGAATTTCAAATTGACAACTTCAAATTGAAGTATAGTTAATAATTTGAAACTATCAGTTCTAAATTGTTTATTTGAGAATTTCAAATTGACAACTTCTAATTGAAGTCTAGTTAACAATTTGTAATTTTTAGTTCTAAATTGTTTATTTGAGAATTTCAAATTGACAACTTCAAATTGAAGTATAGTTAACAATTTGTAATTTTTAGTTCTAAATTGTTTATTTGAGAATTTCAAATTGACAACTTCAAATTGAAGTATAGTTAACAATTTGTAATTTTTAGTTCTAAATTGTTTATTTGAGAATTTCAAATTGACAACTTCAAATTGAAGAATAATTAACAATTTGGAATTTTTAGTTCTAAATTATTTATTTGAGAATTTCAAAATGACAACTTCAAATTGAAGTTTAGTTAACAATTTGAAACTATCAGTTCTAAATTGTTTATTTGAGAATTTCAAATTGACAACTTCAAATTGAGTATAGTTAACAATTTGTAATTTTTAGTTCTAAATTGTTTATTTGAGAATTTCAAATTGACAACTTCAAATTGAAGTATAGTTAACAATTTGGAATTTTTAGTTCTAAATTGTTTATTTGAGAATTTCAAATTGACAACTTCAAATTGAAGTATAGGTAATAATTTGAAACTATCAGTTCTAAATTGTTTATTTGAGAATTTCAAATTGACAACTTCAACTTGAAGTATAGTTAACAATTTGAAACTATCAGTTCTAAATTGTTTATTTGAGAATTTCAAATTTACAACTTCAAATTGAAGTATAGTTAACAATTTGGAGTTTTTAGTTCTAAATTGTATATTTGAGAATTTCAAATTGACAACTTCAAATTGAAGTATAGTTAACAAGTTGAAACTATCAGTTCTAAATTGTTTATTTGAGAATTTCAAATTGACAACTTCAAATTGAAGTATAGTTAACAATTTGTAATTTTTAGTCCTAAATTGTTTATTTGAGAATTTCAAATTGACAACTTCAAATTGTAGTATAGTTAACAATTTGAAACTATCAGTTCTAAATTGTTTATTTGAGAATTTCAAATTGACAACTTCAAATTGAAGTATAGTTAATAATTTGAAACTATCAGTTCTAAATTGTTTATTTGAGAATTTCAAATTGACAACTTCAAATTGAAGTATAGTTAATAATTTGTAGTTTTTAGTTCTAAATTGTTTATTTGAGAATTTCAAATTGACAACTTCAAATTGAAGTATAGTTAACAATTTGAAACTATCAGTTCTAAATTGTTTATTTGAGAATTTCAAATTGACAACTTAAATGAAGTATAGTTAACAATTTGTAATTTTTAGTTCTAAATTGTTTATTTGAGATTTTCAAATTGACAACTTCAAATTGAAGTATAGTTAACAATTTGAAACTATCAGTTCTAAATTGTTTATTTGAGAATTTCAAATTGACAACTTCAAATTGAAGTATAGTTAACAATTTGTAGTTTTTAGTTCTAAATTGTTTATTTGAGAATTTCAAATTGACAACTTCAAATTGAAGTATAGTTAACAATTTGAAACTATCAGTTCTAAATTGTTTATTTGAGAATTTCAAATTGACAACTTCAAATTGAAGTATAGTTAACAATTTGAAACTATCAGTTTTAAATTGTTTATTTGAGAATTTCAAATTGACAACTTCAAATTGAAGTATAGTTAACAATTTGTAATTTTTAGTTCTAAATTGTTTATTTGAGAATTTCAAATTGACAACTTCAAATTAAGAATAGTTAACAATTTGAAACTATCAGATCTAAATTGTTTATTTGAAAATTTCAAATTGACAACTTCAAATTAAGAATAATTAACAATTTGAAACTATCAGTTCTAAATTGTTTATTTGAGAATTTCAAATTGACAACTTCAAATTGAAGTATAGTTAACAATTTGTAATTTTTAGTTTTAAATGGTTTATTTGAGAATTTCAAATTGACAACTTCAAATTGAGGTATAGTTAACAATTTGAAACTATCAGTTCTAAATTGTTTATTTGCAAATTTCAAATTGACAACTTCAAATTGAAGTATAGTTAACAATTTGTAATTTTTAGTTCTAAATTGTTTATTTGAGATTTTCAAATTGACAACTTCAAATTGAAGTATAGTTAACAATTTCAAACTATCAGTTCTAAATTGTTTATTTGAGAATTTCAAATTGACAACTTCAATATGAAGTATAGTTAACAATTTGAAAGGATCAGTTTTAAATTGTTTATTTGCAAATTTCAAATTGACAACTTCAAATTGAAGTATAGTTAACAATTTGTAATTTTTAGTTCTAAATTGTTTATTTGAGAATTTCAAATTGACAACTTCAAATTAAGAATAGTTAACAATTTGAAACTATCAGATCTAAATTGTTTATTTGAGAATTTCAAATTGACAACTTCAAATTAAGAATAGTTAACAATTTGAAACTATCAGTTCTAAATTGTTTATTTGAGAATTTCAAATTGACAACTTCAAATTGAAGTATAGTTAACAATTTGTAGTTTTTAGTTCTAAATTGTTTATTTGAGAATTTCAAATTGACAACTTCAAATTGAAGTATAGTTAACAATTTGTAATTTTTAGTTCTAAATTGTTTATTTGAGAATTTCAAATTGACAACTTCACATTAGGAATAGTTAACAATTTGAAACTATCAGTTCTAAATTGTTTATTTGAGAATTTCAAATTGACAACTTCAAATTGAAGTATAGTTAACAATTTGTAATTTTTAGTTTTAAATGGTTTATTTGAGAATTTCAAATTGACAACTTCAAATTGAAGTATAGTTAACAATTTGAAACTATCAGTTCTAAATTGTTCATTTGCAAATTTCAAATTGACAACTTCAAATTGAAGTATAGTTAACAATTTGTAATTTTTAGTTCTAAATTGTTTATTTGAGATTTTCAAATTGACAAATTCAAATTGAAGTATAGTTAACAATTTGAAACTATCAGTTCTAAATTGTTTATTTGAGAATTTCAAATTGACAACTTCAAATTGAAGTATAGTTAATAATTTGAAACTATCAGTTCTAAATTGTTTATTTGAGAATTTCAAATTGACAACTTCAAATTGAAGTATAGTTAACAATTTGAAACTATCAGTTCTAAATTGTTCATTTGCAAATTTCAAATTGACAACTTCAAATTGAAGTATAGTTAACAATTTGTAATTTTTAGTTCTAAATTGTTTATTTGAGATTTTCAAATTGACAAATTCAAATTGAAGTATAGTTAACAATTTGAAACTATCAGTTCTAAATTGTTTATTTGAGAATTTCAAATTGACAACTTCAAATTGAAGTATAGTTAATAATTTGAAACTATCAGTTCTAAATTGTTTATTTGAGAATTTCAAATTGACAACTTCAAATTGAAGTATAGTTAACAATTTGTAGTTTTTAGTTCTAAATTGTTTATTTGAGAATTTCAAATTGACAACTTCAAATTGAAGTATAGTTAACAATTTGAAACCATCAGTTCTAAATTGTTTATTTGAGAATTTCAAATTGACAACTTCAAATTGAAGTATAGTTAACAATTTGAAACTATCAGTTCTAAATTGTTTATTTGAGAATTTCAAATTGACAACTTCAAATTGAAGTATAGTTAACAATTTGAAACTATCAGTTCTAAATTGTTTATTTGAGAATTTCAAATTGACAACTTAAATGAAGTATAGTTAACAATTTGTAATTTTAGTTCTAAATTGTTTATTTGAGAATTTCAAATTGACAACTTCAAACTGAAGTATAGTTAACAATTTGATACTATCAATTCTAAATTGTTTATTTGAGAATTTCAAATTGACAATTTCAAATTGAACTATAGTTAACAATTTGTAATTTTAGTTCTAAATTGTTTATTTGAGATTTTCAAATTGACAACTTCAAATTGAAGTATAGTTAACAATTTGAAACTATCAGTTCTAAATTGTTTATTTGAGAATTTCAAATTGACAACTTCAAATTGAAGTATAGTTAACAATTTGTAGTTTTTAGTTCTAAATTGTTTATTTGAGAATTTCAAATTGACAACTTCAAATTGAAGTATAGTTAACAATTTGAAACTATCAGTTCTAAATTGTTTATTTGAGAATTTCAAATTGACAACTTCAAATTGAAGTATAGTTAACAATTTGAAACTATCAGTTCTAAATTGTTTATTTGAGAATTTCAAATTGACAACTTCAAATTGAAGTATAGTTAACAATTTGTAATTTTTAGTTCTAAATTGTTTATTTGAGAATTTCAAATTGACAACTTCAAATTGAAGATATTAACAATTTGAAACTATCAGTCTAAATTGTTTATTTGAGAATTTCAAATTGACAACTTCAAATTAAGAATAGTTAACAATTTGAAACTATCAGTTCTAAATTGTTTATTTGAGAATTTCAAATTGACAACTTCAAATTGAAGTATAGTTAACAATTTGTAATTTTTAGTTCTAAATTGTTTATTTGAGAATTTCAAATTGACAACTTCAAATTAAGAATAGTTAACAATTTGAAACTATCAGATCTAAATTGTTTATTTGAGAATTTCAAATTGACAACTTCAAATTAAGAATAGTTAACAATTTGAAACTATCAGTTCTAAATTGTTTATTTGAGAATTTCAAATTGACAACTTCAAATTGAAGTATAGTTAACAATTTGTAATTTTAGTTCTAAATTGTTTATTTGAGAATTTCAAATTGACAACTTCAAATTGAAGTATAGTTAACAATTTGAAACTATCAGTTCTAAATTGTTTATTTGAGAATTTCAAATTGACAACTTTAAATTGAAGTATAGTTAACAATTTGAAACGATCAGTTTTAAATTGTTTATTTGAGAATTTCAAATTGACAACTTCAAATTGAAGTATAGTTAACAATTTGTAATTTTTAGTTCTAAATTGTTTATTTGAAAATTTCAAATTGACAACTTCAAATTAAGAATAGTTAACAATTTGTAAACTATCAGTTCTAAATTGTTTATTTGAGAATTTCAAATTGACAACTTCAAATTGAAGTATAGTTAACAATTTGAAACTATCAGTTCTAAATTGTTTATTTGAGAATTTCAAATTGACAACTTCAAATTGAAGTATAGTTAATAATTTGAAACTATCAGTTCTAAATTGTTTATTTGAGAATTTCAAATTGACAACTTCAAATTGAAGTATAGTTAACAATTTGTAACTATCAGTTCTAAATTGTTTATTTGAGAATTTCAAATTGACAACTTCAAATTGAAGTATAGTTAACAATTTGTAATTTTTAGTTCTAAATTGTTTATTTGAGATTTTCAAATTGACAAATTCAAATTGAAGTATAGTTAACAATTTGAAACTATCAGTTCTAAATTGTTTATTTGAGAATTTCAAATTGACAACTTCAAATTGAAGTATAGTTAATAATTTGAAACTATCAGTTCTAAATTGTTTATTTGAGAATTTCAAATTGACAACTTCAAATTGAAGTATAGTTAACAATTTGTAGTTTTTAGTTCTAAATTGTTTATTTGAGAATTTCAAATTGACAACTTCAAATTGAAGTATAGTTAACAATTTGAAACCATCAGTTCTAAATTGTTTATTTGAGAATTTCAAATTGACAACTTCAAATTGAAGTATAGTTAACAATTTGAAACTATCAGTTCTAAATTGTTTATTTGAGAATTTCAAATTGACAACTTCAAATTGAAGTATAGTTAACAATTTGAAACTATCAGTTCTAAATTGTTTATTTGAGAATTTCAAATTGACAACTTCAAATTGAAGTATAGTTAACAATTTAAAACTATCAGTTCTAAATTGTTTATTTGAGAATTTCAAGTTGAGAACTTCAAATTGAAGTATAGTTAACAATTTGAAACTATCAGTTCTAAATTGTTTATTTGAGAATTTCAAATTGACAACTTCAAATTGAAGTATAGTTAACAATTTGAAACTATCAGTTCTAAATTGTTTATTTGAGAATTTCAAATTGACAACTTCAAATTGAAGTATAGTTAACAATTTGAAACTATCAGTTCTAAATTGTTTATTTGAGAATTTCAAATTGACAACTTCAAATTGAAGTATAGTTAACAATTTGAAACTATCAGATCTAAATTGTTTATTTGAGAATTTCAAATTGACAACTTCAAATTAAGATTAGTTAACAATTTGAAACTATCAGTTCTAAATTGTTTATTTGAGAATTTCAAATTGACAACTTCAAATTGAAGTATAGTTACCAATTTGTAATTTTTAGTTCTACATTGTTTATTTGGGAATTTCAAATTGACAACTTCAAACTAAGAATAGTTAACAATTTGAAACTATCAGATCTAAATTGTTTATTTGAGAATTTCAAATTGACAACTTCAAATTAAGAATAGTTAACAATTTGAAACTATCAGTTCTAAATTGTTTATTTGAGAATTTCAAATTGACAACTTCAAATTGAAGTATAGTTAACAATTTGTAATTTAAGTTTTAAATGGTTTATTTGAGAATTTCAAATTGACAACTTCAAATTGAAGTATAGTTAACAATTTGAAACTATCAGTTCTAAATTGTTTATTTGCAAATTTCAAATTGACAACTTCAAATTGAAGTATAGTTAACAATTTGTAGTTTTTAGTTCTAAATTGTTTATTTGAGAATTTCAAATTGACAACTTCAAATTGAAGTATAGTTAACAATTTGAAACTATCAGTTCTAAATTGTTTATTTGAGAATTTCAAATTGACAACTTTAAATTGAAGTATAGTTAATAATTTGAAACTATCAGTTCTAAATTGTTTATTTGAGAATTTCAAATTGACAACTTCAAATTGAAGTATAGTTAACAATTTGAAACTATCAGTTCTAAATTGTTTATTTGAGAATTTCAAGTTGACAACTTCAAATTGAAGTATAGTTAACAATTTGAAACTATCAGTTCTAAATTGTTTATTTGAGCATTTTAAATTGACAACTTCAAATTGAAGTATAGTTAACAATTTGGAATTTTTAGTTCTAAATTGTTTATTTGAGAATTTCAAATTGACAATTTCAAATTGAAGTATAGTTAAGAATTTGTAATTTTAGTTTTAAATTGTTTATTTGAGAATTTCAAATTGACAACTTCAAATTGAAGTATAGTTAATAATTTGAAACTATCAGTTCTAAATTGTTTATTTGAGAATTTCAAATTGACAACTTCTAATTGAAGTCTAGTTAACAATTTGAAATTTTTATTTCCAAATTGATTATTTGAGAATTATAATTGACAACTTCAAATTGAAGTATAGTTAACAATTTGTAATTTTTAGTTCTAAATTGTTTATTTGAGAATTTCAAATTGACAACTTCAAATTGAAGTATAGTTAACAATTTGTAATTTTTAGTTCTAAATTGTTTCTTTGAGAATTTCAAATTGACAACTTCAAATTGAAGAATAATTAACAATTTGGAATTTTTAGTTCTAAATTATTTATTTGAGAATTTCAAAATGACAACTTCAAATTGAAGTGTAGTTAACAATTTGAAACTATCAGTTCTAAATTGTTTATTTGAGAATTTCAAATTAACAACTTCAAATTGAAGTATAGTTAACTATTTGGAATTTTTAGTTCTAAATTGTTTATTTGAGAATTTCAAATTGACAACTTCAAATTGAAGTATAGTTAACAATTTGTAATTTTAGTTTTAAATTGTTTATTTGAGAATTTCAAATTGACAACTTCAAATTGAAGTATAGTTTACAATTTGAAACTATCAGTTCTAAATTGTTTATTTGAGAATTTCAAATTGACAACTTCAAATTGAAGTATAGTTAACAATTTGTAATTTTTAGTTCTAAATTATTTATTTGAGAATTTCAAATTCACAACTTCAAATTGAAGTATAGTTAACAATTTGTAATTATTAGTTCTAAATTGTTTATTTGAGAATTTCAAATTGACAACTTCAAATTGAAGTATAGTTAATAATTTGAAACTATCAGTTCTAAATTGTTTATTTGCAAATTTCAA
This sequence comes from Lycocerus yunnanus, assembly GCA_036346125.1. Lineage (NCBI taxonomy): Eukaryota > Metazoa > Arthropoda > Insecta > Coleoptera > Cantharidae > Lycocerus > Lycocerus yunnanus. The sequence continues at coordinate 4,407 of JARFIX010000396.1, read as the reverse complement.
ATTGACAACTTCAAATTGAAGTATAGTTTACAATTTGAAACTATCAGTTCTAAATTGTTTATTTGAGAATTTCAAATTGACAACTTCAAATTGAAGTATAGTTAACAATTTGGAATTTTTAGTTCTAAATTGTTTATTTGAGAATTTCAAATTGACAGCTTCAAATTGAAGTATAGTTAACAATTTGGAATTTTTAGTTCTAAATTGTTTATTTGAGAATTTCAAATTGACAACTTCAAATTGAAGTATAGTTAACAATTTGAAACTATCAGTTCTAAATTGTTTATTTGCTAATTTCAAATTGACAACTTCAAATTGAAGTATAGTTAACAATTTGAAATTTTTTAGTTCTAAATTGTTTATTTGAGATTTTCAAATTGACAACTTCAAATTGAAGTATAGCTAACAATTTGAAACTATCAGTTCTAAATTGTTTATTTGAGAATTTCAAATTGACAACTTCAAATTGAGTATAGTTAACAATTTGTAATTTTTAGTTCTAAATTGTTTATTTGAGAATTTCAAATTGACAACTTCAAATTGAAGTATAGTTAATAATTGGAAACTATCAGTTCTAAATTGTTTATTTGAGAATTTCAAATTGACAACTTCAAATTGAAGTATAGTTAACTATTTGGAACTATCAGTTCTAAATTGTTTATTTGAGAATTTCAAATTGACAACTTCAAATTGAAGTATAGTTATCAATTTGTAATTTTTAGTTTTAAATTGTTTATTTGAGAATTTCAAATTGACAACTTCAAATTGAAGTATAGTTAACAATTTGTAATTTTTAGTTTTAAATTGTTTATTTGAGAATTTCAAATTGCCAACTTCAAATTGAAGTATAGTTAACAATTTGTAATTTTTAGTTCTAAATTGTTTATTTGAGAATTTCAAATTGACAACTTCAAATTGAAGTATAGATAACTATTTGGAATTTTTAGTTCTAAATTGTTTATTTGAGAATTTCAAATTGACAACTTCAAATTGAAGTATAGTTAACAATTTGTAATTTTAGTTTTAAATTGTTTATTTGAGAATTTCAAATTGACAACTTCAAATTGAAGTATAGTTTACAATTTGAAACTATCAGTTCTAAATTGTTTATTTGAGAATTTCAAATTGACAACTTCAAATTGAAGTATAGTTAACAATTTGGAATTTTTAGTTCTAAATTGTTTATTTGAGAATTTCAAATTGACAACTTCAAATTGAAGTATAGTTAACAATTTGAAACTATCAGTTCTAAATTGTTTATTTGAGAATTTCAAATTGACAACTTCAAATTGAAGTATAGTTAACAATTTGTAATTTTTAGTTCTAAATTGTTTATTTGAGAATTTCAAATTGACAACTTCAAATTGAAGTATAGTTAACAATTTGAAACTATCAGTTCTAAATTGTTTATTTAGAATTTCAAATTGACAACTTCAAATTGAAGTATAGTTAACAATTTGTAATTTTAGTTCTAAATTGTTTATTTGAAAATTTCAAATTGACAACTTCAAATTGAAGTATAGTTAACAATTTGAAATTTTTAGTTCTAAATTGTTTATTTGAGAATTTCAAATTGACAACTTCAAATTGAAGTATAGTTAACAATTTGGAATTTTTAGTTCTAAATTGTTTATTTGAGAATTTCAAATTGACAACTTCAAATTGAAGTATAGTTAATAATTTGAAACTATCAGTTCTAAATTGTTTATTTGAGAATTTCAAATTGACAACTTCAAATTGAAGTATAGTTAACAATTTGAAACTTCAGTTCTAAATTGTTTATTTGAGAATTTCAAATTGACAACTTCAAATTGAAGTATAGTTAACAATTTGAAACTATCAGTTCTAAATTGTTTATTTGAGAATTTCAAATTGACAACTTCAAATTGAAGTATAGTTAACAATTTGTAATTTTTGGTTCTAATTGTTTATTTGAGAATTTCAAATTGACAACTTCAAATTGAAGTATAGTTAACAATTTGAAACTATCAGTTCTAAATTGTTTATTTGAGAATTTCAAATTGACAACTTCAAATTAAAGTATAGTTAACAATTTGTAATTTTAGTTCTAAATTGTTTATTTGAGAATTTCAAATTGACAACTTCAAATTGAAGTATAGTTAACAATTTGAAACTATCAGTTCTAAATTGTTTATTTGAGAATTTCAAATTGACAACTTCAAATTGAGTATAGTTAACAATTTGTAATTTTTAGTTCTAAATTGTTTATTTGAGAATTTCAAATTGACAACTTCAAATTGAAGTATAGTTAACAATTTGAAACTATCAGTTCTAAATTGTTTATTTGCTAATTTCAAATTGACAACTTCAAATTGAAGTATAGTTAACAATTTGTAATTTTAGTTCTAAATTGTTTATTTGAGATTTTCAAATTGACAACTTCAAATTGAAGTATAGTTAACAATTTGAAACTATCAGTTCTAAATTGTTTATTTGAGAATTTCAAATTGACAACTTCAAATTGAAGTATAGTTAAAATTTGAAACTATCAGTTCTAAATTGTTTATTTGAGAATTTCAAATTGACAACTTCAAATTGAAGTATGGTTAACAATTTGAAACTATCAGTTCTAAATTGTTTATTTGACAATTTCAAATTGACAACTTCAAATTGAAGTATAGTTAACAATTTGAAACTATCAGTTCTAAATTGTTTATTTGAGAAATTCAAGTTGACAACTTCAAATTGAAGTATAGTTAACAATTTGAAACTATATGTTCTAAATTGTTTATTTGAGAATTTCAAATTGACAACTTCAAATTGAAGTATAGTTAACTATTTGTAATTTTTAGTTCTAAATTGTTTATTTGAGAATTTCAAATTGACAACTTCAAATTAAGAATAGTTAACACTTTGAAACTATCAGTTCTAAATTGTTTATTTGAGAATTTCAAATTGACAACTTCAAATTGAAGTATAGTTAACAATTTGTAATTTTAGTTTTAAATGGTTTATTTGAGAATTTCAAATTGACAACTTCAAATTGAGGTATAGTTAACAATTTGAAACTATCAGTTCTAAATTGTTTATTTGCTAATTTCAAATTGACAACTTCAAATTGAAGTATAGTTAACAATTTGTAATTTTAGTTCTAAATTGTTTATTTGAGATTTTCAAATTGACAACTTCAAATTGAAGTATAGTTAACAATTTCAAACTATCAGTTCTAAATTGTTTATTTGAGAATTTCAAATTGACAACTTCAAATTGAAGTATAGTTAATAATTTGAAACTATCAGTTCTAAATTGTTTATTTGAGAATTTCAAATTAACAACTTCAAATTGAAGTATAGTTAACAATTTGTAATTTTAGTTCTAAATTGTTTATTTGAGAATTTCAAATTGACAACTTCAAATTGAAGTATAGTTAACAATTTGAAACTATCAGTTCTAAATTGTTTATTTGAGAATTTCAAATTGACAACTTCAAATTGAAGTATAGTTAACAATTTGAAACTATCAGTTCTAAATTGTTTATTTGAGAATTTCAAATTGACAACTTCAAATTGAAGTATAGTTAACAATTTGAAACTATCAGTTCTAAATTGTTTATTTGAGAATTTCAAATTGACAACTTCAAATTGAAGTATAGTTAACAATTTGTAACTTTTAGTTCTAAATTGTTTATTTGAGAATTTCAAATTGACAACTTCAAATTGAAGTATAGTTAACAATTTGAAACTATCAGTTCTAAATTGTTTATTTGAGAATTTCAAATTGACAACTTCAAATTGAAGTATAGTTAACAATTTGTAATTTTAGTTCTAAATTGTTTATTTGAGAATTTCAAATTGACAACTTCAAATTGAAGTATAGTTAACAATTTGAAACTATCAGTTCTAAATTGTTTATTTGAGAATTTCAAATTGACAACTTCAAATTGAAGTATAGTTAACAATTTGAAACTATCAGTTCTAAATTGTTTATTTGAGAATTTCAAATTAACAACTTCAAATTGAAGTATAGTTAACAATTTGAAACTATCAGTTCTAAATTGTTTATTTGAGAATTTCAAATTGACAACTTCAAATTGAAGTATAGTTAACAATTTGAAACTATCAGTTCTAAATTGTTTATTTGAGAATTTCAAATTGACAACTTCAAATTGAAGTATAGTTAACAATTTGAAACTATCAGTTCTAAATTGTTTATTTGAGAATTTCAAATTGACAACTTCAAATTGAAGTATAGTTAACAATTTGAAACTATCAGTTCTAAATTGTTTATTTGAGAATTTCAAATTGACAACTTCAAATTGAAGTATAGTTAACAATTTGTAATTTTAGTTCTAAATTGTTTATTTGAGAATTTCAAATTGACAACTTCAAATTGAAGTATAGTTAACAATTTGAAACTATCAGTTCTAAATTTTTTTTTAAAAAAAAA